>RCUC01069391.1:0-10438 GCA_003697995.1 Taxidea taxus jeffersonii | reverse complement strand
TAGTGAAAAGGGGGGTTAAAACTGAGAGCTGCATAGTTTGTAGCATAGGGTAGCCTATGTGGTCTGGCATATGTTATTCTATGTTCTTCATGATCAGATTTGCATCATGAGTCCTCTTGGAGGATTTCACTCACATCAAACATCCAGAAGGCAGAGGGAAGTGTTTTTTTGTTTTGTTTTGTTTTAAGATTTTATTTATTATTTGACAGAGGGAGACTCAGTGAGAGAGGAAACACAAGAAGGGGGAATGGCAGAGGGAGAAGCAGGCTTCCCACTGAGCAGGGTGCCCGATGAGATGCTGGGCTTGATCAGAGGATGCTGGGATCATGACCTGAACTGAAGGCAGATGCTTAATGACTGAGCTACCCAGCGTCTCCAGAGAGAAGATTTTAAACTTCCCCTCATACTTGTTTATTACTTATACATTACTTATATGTATTTTTCAAGCATTTTCACTGAAATTTTAACAAGCAACTTTATTATTTTTGTTATCTTATCTGTAATGGGAGAGAGTGCCTCTATCTACTGTGGGACACAGTTATAGTTTTCATTTTGTAGTTCAGTGGATTTGGAGGAATGCTTACTTCTTTTTCCACACAGAATGTGGTATTACCAAAAATAGGATTGAGTGTGGTACAAACTAGTTTCTCTATTATTATTAGAAAAGTATATGAAATTCAAGACAAGAAAATTTAATTTGTATACTTGGGAAATAGCTGAGAATAGTTTTTATCTTTCTATTTAAAAAAAAATTTTTTTAACCACACTTTAGGTTTTGGCAAACATACTATTGAAATATTCATTGGGACACATAACAACACTTTTGTTTAAAAATAACTGATTTCAATGAGATACACCCAATGAGGGGTTTGGTTACAAATTTTAAAATTGAATTAGATTTACTGAATGCTTCACAAACTTTCTATACATGACTGGGACAATTTTGACAAGACTTGTGCTGCTTGATTATTTGAAGTAGAAGCCAAAGAACTTCATGGATTCAAACGGATTCGACTGGAAAAGAGATACAGCCCGGCGTGTCTACAAATGTTTAGTTTTGCAACCAAGAGTAAGAGCTGTGAGTTGAGGTAATTCTTAAGTGAAACAGAAAAAAATCAAAGGAGAAATTATTTAAAATCTCAACTTATTTCAAATTTTGGACGTTTATAAGAAACAATTTTAGAATTTGTTTCTATGTTGGCATTAAATAGGATCATCTGATCTAACTCTGTAGATATTTGAGGGCATACATTCTGAAAGTATATTGCTACTATCCAATATATGATAATTCAGGCACTTTCTAAGTGTATAATCACACTTTGGATAATACCAAAATACTTGTATGATTTTAATTTGTTTTGAGTCCTTGCCCTGACATATGTCAGAGACCAGGAAGTATCTTTTGACCTTTCTTGGGATAAGATTTCGAAGTGTGTAAAAATTATTTGGGGGAATTATTAAAATATTTGTTATATATTAACATATTTTATATGTTAATATTATGATTATTATGTTAACAATCATAATATTAACATATAAAATATGTTAATACTTTTATTACAATTATATTTATTACAATTATAATTATAATAACTTGTTAATATAACAATTATACCATATCTTGTATGTTAATACTATATTTTAACATATTTCTTCATTCTGCCTTCAAAAATTCTGATTCAAAACTTCTGGAGTAGGACAGAGAATTTTGCATTTTTAAGTAATAGCCCAAGACATTCTGATGGAGGTGATCTTTTGAGTACATTTTGAAAAGTTTAGTTTTTAGAGGAATTCCAGCACCTTATGCTTGCAGCTAATGTGAGAACCACATCGAATGTACCATGCATGACTGATGGTAGTGCAATAATGAAATGGCTTACTTTGAATTTTTTTTTTATTTACTTATTTGACAGACAGAGATCACAAGCAGGCAGAGAGGCAGGCAGAGAGACAGAGAGGGAAGCAGGCTCCCTGCTGAGCAGAGAGCCAAATGCGGGGCTTGATCTGAGGACCCTGAGATCATGACCTGAGCCGAAGGCAGAGGCTTTAACCTACTGAGTCACCCAGGCACCCCTGAAATGGCTTACTTTGTAAAAAGTCAAATATCTACCAAGAAAATATTTCTGATTGCTGTTAAAAAAAACAAAAACAAACAAACAAACAAACAAACAG
The DNA here is from genome assembly GCA_003697995.1 of Taxidea taxus jeffersonii. NCBI lineage: Eukaryota > Metazoa > Chordata > Mammalia > Carnivora > Mustelidae > Taxidea > Taxidea taxus. Next base: position 8,266 of record RCUC01069391.1, on the reverse strand, counting down.
TTTTGTCTTCCTGCAGAACAACTTTTTGAAGAAGTGAGCACAAGATTGAAAAAAAAAAAAAATCACAGCTTTATCATAGCCTTAAGCTAAGGTGAAGAATATCTTGTAGTAGAAGTACATTTGTTTCAATGTTTCTCCTGCTCATATACCTAGTTCTATGTGTCTAATTCCTTTTGCTATCAATTCAGTTCTTTAGTGGTAATAGTCAAGCATTTAACAGCTAATCAGTCAACTCCCAATCACAGAGACTCTAGAACCAGGCAGAATGTATAGAATCTAGTCAAAAACAGAAAGTTTGTCCTACTGTCTGCCAGCTAGAGAGAGCCCTTTGGTATCTCAACAATGTCAGCCACCTAAGTTTAAGAGTTTTGTTGGTTGTCCTTGTTTAGTTTCCCATGAATCCATATTTTCATTTCTTTGTCAAGATGAATTTCATTCACAAATTATGCTCTTCCAATGGTACATGTGCAGTTGGATAGATATATTCTTACATTAAACAAACAAAAGAGACCTAACTTAAAAAGGTGCTCTACTTCTCAAAATTTCCAGTACTGTGGTCGACTAATTATAAGATATGTTAGGATAAATGATATTGTTAGTTTTTTTTCCAGGAATTTTTATTTACTGAAAAAATTTTATTATGACCATTTTATTCCAGAAACTGTTTTAGAGATGTAAATGTAACTATTGACAATTTTGTATAAACAATTTTGTATAAATATAGTTTTGTATTAAACAATAACAACAAAAAATAATCTGTATTTACCTTGTTGGCTGGGGCATTTTTTTAGCAGGTGTCAGCCCTAGGGGGAGGGAAAGAATGAAAATAAGTGTTACACAGTTGCTACAGAGACAAAGAAAGTAAAGAAGATATTTTAAATATGAACATCCTTAGAGTATAAGGTATGCTCAGGTCTCTTTATATTCCCCATCTATAGCCTACATATGAATTAGCCAATATTACACACTGGTGAGCTTTAAAGACATGTACCTCCTTCCATAGCACAATGTGCCAACCCTCTTTCCCCTAAAAAATGCAGTAGAAAAACCTGACATACCAGAGGGCAGAAAATATAGTCATTCAAAATATGGCATGATGGCACGCAAAACTAGGTATTTATTTGTGAAACATAAGTCACAGTTCTTTTTGTTCTTTTACATGGTAAATATCTTCCATATTTTCTCAGGGTGAAAACAAAAACAATGAATGATGTAACCTCTTTTCATCCTCTATTAAGAAATCTATCATATAAGAATGTACTTCCAACATGTAGACATCATATGCACATACAATAGGGGATGAATTTAAGGGTCATAATGAAGAGGACCATGGAACTATCCTGCCTTCCATGGAATAAGGAGGGAGTAAGTGTTATCATCAGGGAAGGTTGGTGTGAATTAACGACATATGAAAATTATCTCTCTGCCTCTTCCATTATCAATCAAGTTTTTATTTATATCGGATTTTCTGTCAGTGAAAAGAATTAGTTGCTTTTATAAGAGATTTCATTAATAATCATTAAGGGGATGAGAAAATATTAGGGCCAAAAGAATATGTTGTATAAATTATAGTAGAATGTATACTCAGAGAGATAATTGGTAGAAGTATTTAAAAAATTCAGAAAATTGTTCACAGGGGCACCTGGGTGGTTCAGTGGGTTAAGCCTATGCCTTTGGCTCAGGTCATGATCTCAGGTCATGATCTCAGGGTCCTGGGATCTCAACAGGGAGCCTGCTTCGCACTCTCTCTTTGCCTGCCTCTTTGCCTACTTGTGATCTTTGTCTGTCAAATAAATAAAATCAAAAAAAAAAAAAAAAGAAAATTGTTCACAGATCCTAAATTATAAACAAAAAAGGAACATCGTTCCCTTAAACTTCAGAAGTCAGTTGGCATAGTAGCTATTATTTTTCAAAATCCATAATTCTAAACTAACTCATCTTACCTTCTCATATCTGCTGCAAAACCAGTGTAGAACCAGGCTATGACCTAAGGAGATTTTAAGTCATCTATGGGTTGAAACATGAGTAATAATTTTCTAGGTGAGGGCATGTCTCTAACCAAGAGGAGGAATTGCTTTGCTGTAGTAATGATAGGTAGTTGATTTATTTGCTACCAACTAATATGTAGCTAATACATTTAGGAGTAGATAGATTTATTTTTCCTTTAAGTTCTTTAGAACTCTTCTCCCCCACCCTCGGTCCTCTCTGACACACGTACATAAGTTGAGCCATTTTCTTCCAGATCTTGGGTTGTTTAACCCACTAATAAGCTCTCTTAGAAGTCTTAGAGATTTTAGTACTAACTAAATGATATTGATATCCTCTAATTAAGCCCTTCTGAGCTTTGAGAGACCTAAAGATCATTTGTTGTATTAATTTACCAATCCTGGGAAAGCATAAGTTTTCAATTTTCTGTTAAGGATTTTTTCATTTCAAAGACATATAACTGTGTAAAATTTATATTTATATTAAATGCTATTTTTCTTAATTAATATTAAAAGGACTATCTTTATCTTAATTTCTAAGATTATTCTCTGTGTCTCTTTACATTATTATTAGCTTGGATTCTGGAGCCAGACTGACTGGATCAGAATCCCAGATCTATCACTTTTTATCTGTGTAATCATGGGGAAATTACTTATACCCTTATGCCTCAGTTTCTTCTTTCGTGAAAATGCAGGTAATAATAATTTGACACAGTAGGCTGTAAAAATATTTTGAAAGATTAATTAGTCAAAATATCTGATGTTTTTAGGAGAGTGCCTAGTATCTAATTATTCTTTTACAGAGTGATAGTATTGCTCACCTCATTTCTTTTCAAAAGTAAAACTTTAAAATCTTTATGTCATCTTTGAATTCCCAGGACTTACAAAAACAGAAGATTGGTATTTAGTGTTTGTCACTATAAAGTCAATTTTATCATTTAGTTACACATTTAATACAAAGTCACTAGAATTAGAATGCCTTTATAAAATCATTTATTTATTCATTTATTTATTTGACAGAGAGAGAGAGATAGCGAGAGGGAGCACAAGCAGAGGGAGTGGGAGAGGGAGAAGCAGGAGCCCGATGCAGAGGCTCAATCCCAGGACTCTGGGTTCATGACCTGAGCCTAAGGCAGATGCTTAATAACTGAGCGACCCAGGTTCCCCTGAAATCTTAAATATTAATTCACCTATTTCAGAAAATTTATTTTTTCTTATGGCAATAAAATATTGGTATAAGAAAAAACATTATCAGTATGAATGCCAAATTCTGACTTAAAAGAACTAACAAACCAAAAATTTGTGATTCAACTTAGTGTTCATTGGTTTAAATACTACTGTGATTTTAAGGTGTGCCCAAGACAACATTTCATCCTTTAAGTGTTGAGTAGTTTTAAAATGTGTAGTGTAAGACTTTGTCTGCAGGTTTCTATAGCCAGAGAGCTGGTTATCAAATCTAGAAAGCTCAGAAGATCTATAGGGCAGTTCCATGGAAATTCCTCTTGAAAATAAATCAGAAACCCATAGGAAGGAACCAGTAGAGGTCGGTCATTCAATATAACTCTTTGACTGTGTATATATCTATGTATTCATAGTTAGATTATGTCCAATTTGAAGCATTTATTGAATAACATGGTTTATAAAATGTATCAAGCTGCTCTTCCAATTTTGAGTATAACTTACTCATTTCAGATACCTCTATACAGAATATATGGAAGGAATATCAATGCATATAGAAATAAATGTGTCCTTTTGGCTCAGTGGTATTCATACTAATATGGGTATTCTTCTCAATATGAGTGAAAACTTTTCTGACTCACTCCCACATCAATATCATTATGTAACATTATCGATCAGACAATGTAATAGCAGCTTTGCAAGTCTTGTATGGAATCCTTACAACAAGCCATGAGATACATACTATTATCCTATGTAAAAGATGATAACACTGAAGTTCAAAAAGTTAAGTAGTTTGGCTACATCTGCATAGCAAATTAAGCGAGAGAACAGTGACTTGAAAAAAACTTGTCTGAGTCAACAACTCAAGTTATTTTGCAAATTATATTCTAAGTACACCTTCAAGATGGTTCTTAAAATTACACTAGATGCATACTGTAATATTTTTTTCATCTTCAGTTAAATATTAACATCTCCCAAATGTCACTCTTTTCCTTTAGAAATAAAAAAATATGCTCTCTTTCCCTTTGCCTTATAAATGAATATAGTAATAATACTTATATATTGAGTGTATACTACAAGCCAACTATTCTGATTGACTGTTTCAAACATTATTATACTTAATCTTTGTAACAGCACTGTCAAGTATCATTATCTCAATTTAATATATGAAGAAAATATGGCTTTGGGTGGTTAAGTAAATTACAGAATTGGTGAATGGTAATAGATTTGAACCACACTAATCAACTCCAAATTCCATGTTTTCAAACATTCTTGAAAACATCTGGAAAAATGAAAATGAAAAGGGAGATGTGTAAGGAAAAAATGATGAGGTAGTCTGTAGATAAGTAAGTGAAACTAGAAGAGCTAAAATCCATATTTTAAAATTTATTTCAAAGAGCGCCCAAAGACCATAAGCAGGGATCAAGAAAGGAAAATGTTTAAATAATATAACAACGAAAAAGAAAAATTTTAAGTCGCATAGACAACTAAACTAAAACAAGAGAACAAGGAAGGAAAACTGAACTATCGGAATCCCTCAGTAGGAGTAGTAGCAGTTTGGAGATTAAGATGTAGGATGGGACAATATGGGAACAAGGAGGGTTTAATACAGAACACACAGACTTTCCACATGAAGGTAACCAAGATGCTAGAAAAGCCCAAGGTGGCCATGAGGAGATCCTGGTGCAAACCAAGATACAAAGGAAGAAAGAAAGAAAGAGAACATGTCAGTGGTTTCGTGTTTCTTTTGGCAACAAGAAGCTTCAGAATTACATCTGTTTTTCCATTTCCCTTTACTTCTAGTGCTGCTGGATTTGAAACTCCAAACCTCCAGTAAATTCTATCCTATGCCTTGGTAATCCTGCCTAGAAAAGTGAGGGTATGATTATTTGAAAATAAAGTCATTCTATCCTGTTCTCCAAAATGGAGAAATTGTGTTGTTAGGATTTCATCATTTGGAATAGTACAGTTTGTCACCTCCTTCTCATTCAAAGTCAGTGAAGGAGAAATGGAGATTCAGGAGCCAAAGGCAACAACATTGACTTAACTGCAAGAAACATTTCAGCTGAAATTGGTTATTTCTCTGTGTGTATATATTTGCACCTGGGAGTCTTAGGTGATAAATTTGGCAAGTAGAACTATGACTTCTAGAGAAAATCCTGGGGCCCTACTTCACAGCACAAAATGGGCACTGAGACAGTAACACCTGCATTTTGGTCTTTATATGAATATCTTTGGGTCAAGAACAGTATTTTTGGCCACAGCCTTTTCGACATTCTCTTGGATGGCTGTGAAAATCTTGTGCAGAGCATGTATTCCACCCCAGAAGTCAAAATAAATTTGAAAGACTTTCCCATATGAACTTTATTTATTTAATACAACTGGTGCTCTCTATCTTTGTGACTTAGCAAGCCACTCTCCATGGTCCTCTCCATTTTCAATCTATAGGTATATTGTCTAAGGCAAGACCATTTCTAAATTTGTTTAAAATTTTGGTTATTACATGTACTTATAATAATGTGGACGAAATTAATGGTGAGGGAATAGACATTAAGCACATTTTTAATAACTGCACTGTTTAAATGATGCATGTGCTTCAACCATTTACAGACTAGGCTCATGCCAGTTAGGTGTTAAATAACTGGTCATGTCAAACTCTTAACATGACAACTAAAAGAACACGTTGTTAAGGACATGCTTGTATTTCTGCTACTGAATCCAGGATGCCTCCAATCCTGGCTTCACACTTTGGTGCTGGACTTGGAGAACCAAGAGTTGCTCCCCCTTGTTCTTTTCTTTTTCAGTAACTGCTGCCCCAGAGGATAAAGGGGCATGATGCTTACCACGTTTAAATGTTTAATGGCACTCTGGAGTTTCCTCGCAATTTACACCTTAGAAAGCACAGCACTCTTGTAAATCTTAGAACTTACAAGTGTCCCTTTCCCCACAGGAGCCACTAATCTCACAGGAAGGGAAGGGGGGTGGAACCTCACAGTTAAGAGATTTACAAGTCTGTGCTGAAGTTTGGGGTGTAAATTGCTGGGAAACCCAAGAGTATATTTAAATATTTAAGGCTAAGGGACACCTAGGTGTTCCTCTGTTTGAGACCTAATTAGATTGGGAGTTAGAAGGGGAATGGGAAGATGTCTGGCCTGATCCCAAGATTTAAACCATCTACCAAGAGAAAAGAGGGAGAGTTGATTGAGCTATCCAAGTCCCATTTTCTATCAAATGTTTCAATTAAGGAGCTAGAAGATTCTCAGAGCGGGTATAGGTTCTACATTATATGGATAATTAGTAAGAATGTGTGCCTTGCTTCCAGAATTCCAAGATTGTAAATATATAAGTACCAGTGATTGCAGCTTCCAAAAATTTTATAGGGGACTATATAATTTGTCATATATTGAGACACTATTGAGAATAAGTGGGGGTTGTGTTAATTTCTATGTTGGGAGATCAAAGTATTAAGCTAGTAAAATGTATGGCAGTATAAGAAGCTTGAACTGGGGCTGCCCAATGAAAACTGGAAAATAATAAGAATCCCCTATTAGATCACCCTTAGGTATAAACCCAAAGAAATTTATTAGTTATGTTTTCTCTTTTCTAAGACAATGATTATTAGGTATTTTAGAATCTCATATCCAATATATATGACACACATACATTTTATAGTATAATGATCTATGGCTTTAAAATTCCCCATCTTTGCTGTTTCTTAATTGGGAATATCTTACTGGGCATTTCAAAGTAGGCTCCTTCCCTTTAAACTTAGTGTTAAGGTGATGCCACCAGAGAATCATTTTGTCCTACAACCCAGTCAGAGTAACGAAGTTCAGTGTCCTCAGACAAAGGTTTCAGTTCCACAGTATTCCACATTCTAGCAATTAGGAGTATCTGGAAGCAGAAGGCCCTAGGTTTGAATCCCATCTTTGTCACTTAAGAAGTGTGATCTGTGCAAATTATTCTGTTTCCTCATCTATAAAATTTAGATAAAAATAACATCATCTACCTCTGAGGACTGTTGTGAATGCCAAATGACTTAGAACAAATAAAATGCTAAGCATTGTGCCTGTCTCAAGTTAATGTTCAAGGGAGGCAGTTATTAGTTGCTATGTTGTATTTGTTTAACATGACATTTAAAAAAATCATAACATTTAAAAATTATCAATAATATTCATAATTCTAGTTTAAAAATTAACTACGTTAATAAACATAAAGTGAAAAACTGCAGTGTTCTGCTGATGCCTTGCTCATCCCTGTGTCACCCTCCCATAATACTTTATTGTTTCTTCTGGTATAGAACTTCTAACTTTTAAATAATGTGCTTATACTTCTGTTTATCAATCTGTCTAATTTGGACATTATCTACCACCTGTTCCCAGTGTCAAAACTTACCTTATGATCTGTAGTTTCTAGTTCCTCTATCCCATATTTTCTGTGATTTTGAGGCATGAATTAGCTTGCTTCTCACTGGTATGTTCTGCTTCATATACTATATTGGTACCTGTTATTATCTATTTTTTAGTTTATGTAGTTTTACATATTTAGTGTCATTTTACAGAGGTTCTAGGGACAGAACAGTATGTGTGTTCAATTCTACCACTTTTAACTGAGGATGCCTTTACTGATATTATTCATTATTCCTTCCTAATAGCTTTCACAATTGCACTGATAGTATGCTATATATATTCTTGGAATGCCTGGGTGGCTCAGTTGATTGAGTGTCTGCCTTCAGCTCAGGTCATGGTCCCAGGGATCTGGAATCGAGCCCCTCACTGGGCTCCCCACTCAGAGGGGAGCCTGCTTCTCTCTCTCCCTGCCTATCGGTCCCCCTGCTTGCACTGTGTCTCTCTCTTATTCTCTCTGTTAAATAGATAGATAGATAGATAGATAAATAAATATAAATAAAATCTTTAAAGAGTGATTAAAAAAACAAACAAACAGAAATAGGATCTTTGTAGATGTAATTAAAGAAAGAATTGTGACTAGAGGGTTGGATTAGGGTGGGTCTTAAAACCAGAGTTCCCTTAAAAGAGAAAAAAAGGACACACAGAACACAAAGAAGGTCAGGTGAAGATGAAGTGCAGTTTTTTTTTTTTTTT
>RCUC01069390.1:0-14181 GCA_003697995.1 Taxidea taxus jeffersonii | reverse complement strand
ACTTCCACCCACCAAATTTGTAAATATATATAGGAAAATATTAACTAATATTTGCTTCAGTTTAAGAAGACATTTGGCAAAGGCAGTTACAATTGATGAGAGGAAACTCTGGCCTAGACACTGGGTGAACAGTGAAAATATCCACCAAGCCCCACAAAACCACAGAATGGGTGGGCCAGGAAACCCAACTCAGAAATGCTAAGTGAGTCATCAAAGTCATGGAAATCTTTTTATTTTTTAAGATTTTATTTATTTATTTACTTACTTGCTTACTTACTATTTATTTATTTATTTACTTGACACAGAGAGAGCACAAGCAGGAGGAGCAGCAACAGAGGAAGAGGGAGAAGCCAGCTATCCCCTGAGGACCCCAACGTGGGGCTCCATACCAGGACCCTAGGATCATGACCCAAGCCAAGGGCAGACCTGACTGAGCCACCCAGGCACCCCTCATGTAAATCTTATATTGGATAGCCTGGACGTACTTAGCCTTTTGACTTCTGTCTTTCCAGAACTCTAAACTTCTTAGAATTTCCTCACCAGATAACCTCCTTCTTAGAATTTAATTAGAATTAACATTTTTTTCTTCTTTACTTACACTAGTTGTTTAACATTGGAAATCTTTTTTTTTTTTCCTTTTCAAACAATACTGTCTTTTCATGTTGCTTCCATTTCTGAAAATAGTGTGTTGCTAAATATTAGTTCTTCATCTGGAAATAAAGGATTTAGACTAAATGTTCTTTTTAGAACCCCTTACATCTCTAAAATGCTATGACTTTATTATTTTATGGATGTTTTTCAAAGCACTCGCTGTGCGTAAATATGTGTGGGTGTGTGTCTGTATGTCTGTGTGCATCTGTGTGTGTCTTTCCCTATCCTCTCTTTCTTGTTCAAGCACTAACAAGCATCCTAATTCCAACTTGTGAAACCAAAATTTAGGGACGCCACTTCTAAGAGTTATCATTATATTTTATTCTGCTTACATTTTATATTCATAAAATCTTTATCTCCAGGATTCACCACTGAAATGCATTGGTGGAAATTCATTTCACTACTATATGATACTATAATTTCATTATATAACATTCAGTATACATTATACATAAAAAAAAATAAAGACCCTGCTACTTTAAAGAACTACTAAACAAGGATGATGTGTTCATCTTTACAGTAAGATGTAGGTATTCTATAAGAAAAAAGACATTCATTTGGAAATATTTACCTAAGGTTATATTTTAAAACAACTGATGTTAACTGCTGCAATTTAGAACATTACACTGGGAGGTTTTGTGCTGGATTATGAATTGGATAATTTTCTAATTCTTTTTAAAGTTTGACCATTTGAAGCTTATAATAAGCAAATTAAGCAAATGTAGATTGCCCAGTTGGGTAAAGTCAATAGTTACTTTCTTTCCTATGCAAATTGCCTCTCTCTTTTTTTTTTAAGATTTTATTTATTTATTTGACAGAGATCACAAGTAGGCAGAGAGGCAGGCAGAGAGAAGAGGAAGCAGGCTCCCTGCTGAACAGAAAAGCCCGATTCTCCCAGGACCCTGGGATCATGATCTGAGCCAAAGGCAGAGGCTTTAACCCACTAAGCCACCCAGGCGCCCCCTGCAAATTGCCTCTTGTACTCATAGTGTTGCCAGTTCAAAATGAAATTGTCCTTGCTGGCATATTTCATGATTATGCAATAAGCATTAGTATTTTCTTATGCTGTTCATATGTTTCTGCAATTAATACTAGCTTACTAATAATACAGAAAATTACAAAGTAAGTAACCACAGTCTCTAAACATATACATTCCATTTCTTAAAGGATCAGGAGCAGCTTTGCCAACTTGAACATGGCGTTGATTAAGCATAATCCCTCTGAAAGGCCACAGAAATGTGACTCAAGCTTCTAGGATTTGCAAACTTCTGGAATTCCTGTAGATCAAACATGAAGAACCACCTTGGTCCCAGCATGATAAGGTCAACCTGGTACTTGAAGGATTCATGCGAATTTCTTCTGCTTATTAACTAGTTACATAGTTACAGCTTACTTTCAAGTATAAATTTCATGGTACCAAGTAGTGTCAATCTTGGGCTGCCAAGGGTCCATCTACTGAGCAAAGTGCGAATGCAAAATTATTTCTTACCGTGTCCCGTGATAGCCTCTGTATGGCGGGACTTCCTTCCATTTTCAAACTCCTGCTTGGAGTTTTCTTCTTCACCTTGAGGATCTCCTTTCCTTTTGTTATTGCTGACCTTCTCTGGTTTGCAGTGAACAATAGCAGCGTATTTGGCTCTCAGAGCTCAAATAGGAATAATAAAGATTTGCTCCTTTCTTCAAATGAGTTTCAAGTTTTGATTGATAGCAGGTAGGCTTACTGGCTGATAAACACTTTCAGGATTTTATCACTAAATAGGCACGGTTATAAAATACCTACCGTTGTAAGCCACATAATGTCTGCCCAGAGATGTCCACATCCTAATACACACAATCTTGTGAGTGTGTTACTTTACATGGCAAAGGAGAGTTTGCTGGTATGATTAAGAATCATGAGATCAGAGTTTATCCTGGATTACCAGTGGACCCAATATAATCACAAAGGTCTTTTAAGACACAGACGAGAGGGTTACAGGCAGAGAAGGAAATGTGATGATGGAAACAGAGATTTGAAGATGTTAAGCTACTGGATTTGAGATGGAGAAAAGGCCATGAGCCAAGGAGTGCAGTCAGTCTCTAGAAGCTGAGAAGGCTAGGAAAGAAGTTCTGCCCTAAAACCTCCAGAAGGAACCAGCCCTGCCCATATCTTGACTTTAAGCCAGTGAGACTTAGTCTTTGCTTCTGATCTCTAGAACTCTAAAACAAATTTGTGTTAAGCCAGTAAGTTAGTGGCAATTTGTTACAACAATGAGAAACTCCTACACTTACTGAATACTTGTTGTTGGCCTTCCAGCCAATAAGTCCCCTCTAGCTAAAGAGTTAAACTTTGGGTTTTGGGCAGTTTTGCATATTTTTTTTTTTACTTATAAGAGACGTTCCACTGTATTTCCAGATCAAGGGATAATCTCTTTAAAAGGTGAAGTGTATAACTTTAAGTAGTTTGACCTTGGAAAGACTCATAAAGGCACCCTGAAAGAGGTGTAAAGGTGGAAATGGACCCTCTTTAAAGACTATTGTCTGACTTCAATAAGAAGAGAAACAAAGGTTCCATCCAACATCCCGTGGTTTGGCAGGGCCTAAAAACATGAAAACGGTTTTCTTTCTTTTTTTTTTTTTTTGTATCTAAATATATTTTATTTTTTTTTAATTTTTTTTTAAATTTTTATATAAATATATAATGTAACCCTACCACCCTCTCCCAACACCCCTATCCCCCATCCCCCTCAGTTTGTTTTATGACATTAAGAGTCTCTTTTGGTGTGTCTCCTTCTTTTCCACGGAAATGCTCCTGTCATGCTGGTAAGCACAATCTGGATTATCTAGGTATTTATTGGAAGCTCACAAATCACCTCTCTGGGAGAACACTATAAAGCAAATAGCAAAAAACTTCTAAAGTTAAGTTTTAGTAGTATACAGAAACAAAATAATCAGCTTAATATTCAACACATGGTATAATGACAAGTACAGAGTATTTAAAAATATTTGTGCCATTAATACATCAGCACATTAACACTAATAAGGTTTCCAGTTACTTTTTACTTTTTCTTCCTATTTTGTTCTTCTGGTTAGAAAGTCTCACTGTCTTTCAGATATCCCTAAAACCAGCCTCTGAAGGTTCTCCCAGCCCCTCCAGTAATGGGATCACAGTTCCTCATCTCCAGGAGGTCACAATCTACTAGGAAAACAGACAAATCAATTTTTAAGCCTACAAAGAAATCACCAATGAACAAAAAAGTTTAACATTGGAGAAACGTAGATTTAAAGCAATGAGAACTGTGTTTCTACAGTAGTGGCCCCTGAGAGGCACATCCCATGAGGGAAGTTATGGAGGCTGTTAGCAGAGAGTGTACTAAGCAAGGGGACTTGGAAAAACAGGAAAGGGCATTCGTGACAGGCACAAACAGAGAATAAACATAGGCACAGTGAGGACAGTAGTTCAAGGAAGTAAAAGGCTAGTTCTAGCATAGCTCAAATGGGACATGAGAGTCCTAAGACCCAAGATGGAAGTTATAGCAGAAGTCAGATCCAGAAGAGCTTGATAGGACATACCATGGAGCATAGGTTTTATCTTATTTCTCCAGAAAGGATGAATTTTTAGAAGAGAAATCAAATGGATGTATTTGAAATAAACAGGTTACATTGCTGACAATGTGGAAAACAGATCGAAGGGCAGAAGACAAATGTAAGTGTGGGTGCTATTAGAAGGTAGAGGTATTCCACACTGTTTACACACAATTTTATCAGGGCAACTTATTAGCAGGGTGGTGGAGGGTGACGGGAGAAGGAGGCTGATGGTCCAGGCACTATGCAGTTATTCTCTGCCAAGTCCAGACCTTTCATCCCCAGTTTTTATACAGCAACGGGGATTGTGATGAGGTCAAAGGCTAGTTATCAAAAGTGGTGCCATTTGTGAACCAGAGGATCTCTACTAGTTAGCCAAACTGGGACCTGCTATGTGCAACTTTAGGGAGGATCAGAGCAGGCCTTCTTGCATCCCGTCAGGGTATACATTAACCTCCACAGATGAACATGTAGCATGAACTAGATGGAGGGCCAAAGATGGAGTTGGTATTGCCAGCTCTCCAACAGGTGCTTAGAAAAAGACCACTGCTACAGTCAAGATGAAGTAAGATGGGACTAATATCTGCCCTAGAACCTCATCAGGTCCACACAGAACTTTGTAGGATGAGATGGAATCAATATACTAGATAGGCAAAATCTACAGGATTAGGTTATTGATTGCTTAAAAGATTAAGAGGGAAGAAGAAATTAGGGATGACCTCCAGAATTCCTAGATGAACAACTGGAAGGATTGTATTATCCACAAAGTAAAGAAGTGGAAAGGCATATTTGGGATGAGGGTGTTATTTCTGCTTTGGGCTTGTTGCCAGTGCAGTGGTTGTGGAACCAACAATTATAGACATCCAGAGCACAGTGGGACATGGGAATCTAGGACACAAGTGAAAAACCTTGAGGAGAAATAGACTTAGGACTCATCAGCCTATATACAGGTCACATTTAAAGTATGGAACTAGGGACGCCTGGGTGGCTCAGTGGGTTAAGCCGCTGCCTTCGGCTCGGGTCATGATCCCAGCGTCCTGGGATCGAGTCCCACATCGGGCTCTCTGCTCGGCAGGGAGCCTTCTTCTCCCCTCCCCTCTCTGCCTGCCTCTCTGCCTGCTTGTGTGATCTCTGTCTATCAAATAAATAAATAAAATCTTTAAAAAAAAATAATAAAGTATGGAACTAAATGAAATCACCCAGAGAAGAGCACACAGGGCCATTTTAAAGAGTAAATTTGAAATTGTCATTGTAGGAAATTAGGAATGGGGATGTTTAGCTATTACTAAAAAGACTATTCCATTGGCAAGGTTTTGTTCTTTACCCAATTTGTATGTTTCTTGTTAAAAAATAAGCCATCTCCCTCAGGTGAGACTCAATAAAGATGGTTGATTCGACAACTGATTAATTCACTAGGTGGAAACTTATTTATGACCATCCATTAATTGTGGTGAGTTTTGCACCTTTTAATCTATTTATTTGGCTACAATGTCTCCTGGTTGTTAAGTCTTTATTCCATTGGTTGTACTTTTAACACCATAAAATCATTTTCATGTTTGGAGTTTCTCTAATTTCCCCATACTTGTCTTGTCTTCTGTACTTCTTAAAACAATCTTCTATTGGAACAAGGTGCTAAGATTTATATAAATATCATATATAAATGTTATATATCATAGCTAAAATTTTATACATTTTGTTAGTAAATTCTAAATTTTTATTTTTCAGTGTCGTCTTTATACCAACATTCTCCCACACTTAGTGATAGAGGTCTAAGGCCATAAATGCTATTATGTTTAATGATTATAAAGGTATGCCTTAAATAAAGTCACTCATTTTGGTTCCTATCAGTACTTGTACTTGTTCCTATGGAAGAGGAAACTCTTACTCTGAATATTTGAAAGAGAATATATTATGCTTAATATTTCCCCTTTAATTATACCTTTGATTATGTTGTCTTTCATTTGTTTTACAATTGGAACAAATGGGTTAATTAAGATAATTAAGATGAACCCTAGAAAGAATAGAATCTAAACTAGGTAGTGGATATGTCATCTGATTCCAACAGGTAAATATGTCTCTTTAATAATTCTGTAGCAAAACATGTTTCTACGAATAAGGAAAGTGTACTTTACATGGCAAGGGAGATTCTCATTCATTTTTGTTGATGTCATCTAGTGGCCAGATGGCCTAATTTCCAAGTTACTTTAGCTAACTTTGTTATGCTAAATAGCTGAAGCAATTATAAATTAAATAATCAGCAGACTGCCTGTGCTCACGGAAAACCTGCTTTCTGACTTCCATTGGGAAGGTCTGAATTTGTGAACAAGAAGTCAAAAACGTAGTTACTATGAACCAGTCTTTAAAGTTTAACACCCAGAATTCTATGAAAAGACCAGGATTTTAAAAAGACAAAAGAAAATCAAAGTATAGGTCTATACTCAATCCTGATTCTAGAGGAAAACTCCTTAAAAATTTTCAAAATGTATTTTTCTTTCCCTTGAAGAGTCAAATCATTCTTAGAGCTCTAAGAAATAACCACAAGAACTAAATGCATTGGTTAGTTTCTGACATGAAACAATGAACTATTTATGAAATTTATTTAAGATGATAATTTGGTATTTATATACTTTCCTCTAATATATAATTATGAACATTTAATATTTGTCATAAAAACAATGATCCATGGGGCACCTGGGTGGCTCAGTGGGCTAAAGCCTCTGCCTTTGGCTCAGGTCATGATCTCAGGATCCTGGGATCAAGCCCCTCATCGGGCTCTCTGCTCAGCAAGGAGCCTGCTTCCCCTCTCTCTCTGCCTGTCTCTCTGCCTACTTGTGCTCTATCAAATAAATAAATAAAAATTTAAAAAAGATTTCTTATAAAAAAAATGATCCAACATGATTCACTGGCCTCTCCTCTCTAAGGAACTGCAAGAATGAGACCATGAAAACTCTAGCAATGAGGAAAAGTCAATGGTAAGGCAAGCAGCTATGAGCAATAATAAGGAATTACCATTATTACTAGATGCTACTATATTATGACACATGCCTGCTTGTTGTATATTCATTGATTCAATGAAAATTTATGGAGTATCTATTCCGAACTCTACCCAAGGTGTGAGCTAGATGAATATGATGCACTAAGTACAATAACATGAGTATATTTAACATGATGAGAAATAATATTTCGCCTAAAGACTTGAGCAAAGCACTTGATAAAAGGTGATCTTTGGGGACGCCTGGGTGGCTCAGTTGGTTAAGCAGCTGCCTTCGGCTCAGGTCATGATCCCAGCGTCCTGGGATCGAGTCCCACATCGGGCTCCTTGTTCGGCAGGGAGCCTGCTTCTCCCTCTGCCTCTGCCTGCCACTCTGTCTGCCTGTGCTCACTCTCTCTCTCTAACAAATAAAAAATCTTTAAAAAAAAAAAAAAAAGGTGATCTTTGGCCAGATCTTGATGAGTGAGAGGGACTTGATCCTACATTTCCTCTGTGCTCCAGGCAGAAGGTGAAGAGGCATCAGTCTAGACCAAAGATCTAAATCTAACTCTGCTTCAGAAAAACGGAAGAAGTTTTAGAAACTTCAATTCCAAGTGTTTTCCCAGAAAGTTCTGTTTCAGTAGATCTAGGGTGAGATCCAAGAATCTTTTTTTTTCCCAAAGCTTTCCAGGTGATATTATTTGAAGTTTATGTGCTGCTGGTATAATGAACTGAGTAGGAAGTTAAAGCAGCTGGAGAAA
Source organism: Taxidea taxus jeffersonii (assembly GCA_003697995.1). Lineage (NCBI taxonomy): Eukaryota > Metazoa > Chordata > Mammalia > Carnivora > Mustelidae > Taxidea > Taxidea taxus. The sequence goes on along the minus strand of RCUC01069390.1, from coordinate 6,237 downwards.
AAAAAAAAAAATGCTGTGAAGATGTTCTGGGTCTGGTTTGTTAAGACCTTTTCTCTAAAAGATACCCTAAAGGAGTATTCCTCAACATTAATCCCAGTAAAGGCAAATTCTGGTTCAGTAGATGACACCTAAATTTCTGCATTTCTAACAAGTTCCCAATTTATACTGATGCTGGTCTCTGTATCTATTACACTTTGTAATCTAATCTGATGAATTGATGAGTAAAAAGGCACAAATGAAAATCAAGAATTTATGGGTAAAAGGGTAGAAGGAACTTTCTTCTGATTTCCAAGCTGATTGGTTGGTGCTAGTGAATGTTGAGAAATTTCTGTATTGTCTCTTTGGGGGGTATCTTAGTCAGGAGGGAAACAAGTTGCTTTTATTAACTCTATGAATTAAATGGGGAAGTAATATAGGGCAGTGGTAAAAACAAAACAAAAAAACACATAGATTTTTTTAAGACAGACTGGCTGAGTTCCTATTCTACTTCTGTATTTCACCAGCTATGATAGGGTAGACCAAAAAAAGGTAACCTCTTTGCACATTTCCTTATGTGTAAAACAAAGCTAAGAAGAGTACTTACTTCTCTGGAGTAAGGGCAAATTACTGAGTTAACATATAGAAACAACATAGGACAGGGCCCAGCATGAGTCAAGTGATGGCAGCGGCAGCGGCCACTTCCTTTAGTATTTTTGTTTGTTTTCACAGACATCATATTAAAAAATGAAAACAGAGGCACCTGGTGGCTCAGTTGGTTAAGCACCTGCTTCATGATCTCAGGGTCCAGGAATCAAGACCCACATCGGCCTCCCTGCCCAGAGGGGAGTCTGCTTCTCTTTCTCCCTCTGTCCTTTCCCTGCCTGTGCTTGCGTGTGCGCTCTGTCTCTCTCTCTCTCTCATAAATAAATAAATAAATAAATAAATAAATAAATAAATAAAATCTTTGTTAAAAAGTGAAAACAGATTTTTTAAACTTGCTGTTTTTGTCACTACCCTTCCAGCTTTCTGGCAAACCTGGTTTCCTTTCCCTAGCAGCATGATGAACATGCCTTCCTTTTATTGTTCATCTATCTGTCTACAGCCACCACATGTTTAAAAATTATACATTTGCAGGTTTACTTTTCCTTCTCCCATTTCAGATTACCTTGTCATCTGTAAATCAGTGCAACTCTGCCACTCTCAATATTTGTTCAGAACTGCTCTTATCGCATTTCCTCTGGGCAAATCTATTTTTTTTTTACATTGTTAATCACATCCTTCTCAAAATTCTACAGCCATTTCAAAGTCCTAGAAATGAGAGTTTCTCATACAAATCATAATCCCAAATGCTATGAAAATTCTGAACAGAGCCTCTGTCGTCTGCGGTTCTATGGGTAACCTAAATTGGGGGGCAGGGATCCAGAAGGTAGACAGGTATTTCAGATATATCAGACGGCATTAACAACACACATTTGTAAGATGGTCAGATGGCATAGGAAACCAGTTTGAAAGAAGATGAAAGGCTCTTGAGATTGGGAAATTAGGAGACAAGACTGACAGCACCATGAGGTGTGGCAACACCACACTACATCAACTCGGCAAGACTGGAACTATGCTTCACAGAATCCCCCTCTTCTAGAGTTTCAGATCAGAGCTGACCAAAAGAGAGATTAATATAAGTTTGGGAAAGTACATAAGAGTCAGTAGCCACTACTCTCTGACAGTTGACGATTGTGAGGGACTGAGAGGTATCAGCAATTCCTTACTTTTCCTCCACTATGCAGCCTGTTCTCTCTACCTGTCAGCTCTGCTAACCAACTGTCATGTGAAACCCACAGCTCAATGCAGAGTTGCAGCCTTCTAGGGACTTCTCCAGCCATCCTGCTCATGTCCCCAATCCAGGAGGGAAGCGTCTAACTTCAGGAGGGCTCCTGAGGGCCTTCCCTCATGCTGCAACTCATCTTTTGGACTTCCACTCCCTCAGCTTTTTTCACCAGTGTTTAGATCTTATCCCTAAAGTGAATGCTTTAACTTGTAGTCCACACAATAATTCTGTTTCACTGATACCAGATTTCAGAATTAAGCCTTCCTCTCTTGTGAAACAAGAGAACATTAAAGGTTCTCAAGCAGGAAGTGACATGGTAAATGTTGTCTTCAGGAAGATGACTATTAATGCTGGTCTTCATCCGGATTTGGCCTTGGATTGTGAGAGTTGGCAACCGAAAATAGGGCCAGAACCAGAGGGGCTACCATAGTAATTCAAGCAGGAGATGTTTGGATCCCCAGAATAGAGACAGAAATAAAGGAATAATCATCAGTTTTCAAGATCATTGACACTGGTGTTCCTCTGAGAGTCTTCAGGGTGCAAAGCAGTCCTGGCACATGAGGCAAACATATCAAAAGTTTACAGAACCTGAGAATGAATGATACATCTATAAAAGATGAGTTGTACCTTTCCTTCATTAATATAAATTAAAATAAAGGAAATACTCCCCAACTTCCATTGAATGTAAGTTCCAAAAGACCATGAAAGTTGGGGATTCACCTTTCCACTGTTCTATTTTCAATGCCTAAAAAGGGGCTTGGCAAACATTAATGTATGAATGTATATTTATTGAATGAATAAATTAATGATTGATGACAGTGAACATCACAAACCCTTATATAAACAGGTAAAATCATGTGTTCATTGGATTGAATTCTTTGTTTCAAAAGAAAGTTTCCCCAATCAGAGATTACAGAGTGCTATACAACCACATAAACATCTCCAAATACTTGATCTACTGATTAACCTTACCTCAGAATTTTAGAGTGCAGGATCCTATAGAAAATGACTTGATGGGAAAGTCTGTGTTTTTGGTCTACAAAGGAAAGTATACATAAAATATATTTCTGTCATAGGACTCTTCATTGTTGTTACTTTTTTTTTTCTAGGCAAGAGATGATATTGAGGGGTTTTTTTCCCCGCCATTCAGGAAAATCATTTTTTGGCTATAAATATTAATGGGTTTAGTAATAAATTACACACTTGAATGGCATTTTATTACTTAAAACTAAAATATTAAAAACCTTATTTGAAATGCACAGAGAAATCATGTAATTTAAATCACCTTAGACTTGGAAATGGACTCCAAACCACTGCTTAGAAAGAAGTATAATTCTTAAAATATGTATTTTGGTAATGGGCCAACATATTCCACAGAATCATCTAAAAAGAAAGTGGATAGGTCCTCTGGTCCACTATATTTTTCCTCAGATAAGCAAACTATTTTTATTTGCTTTCTCAGGCCATTCTTTAAAACTAATAACATAAGCACTGAAGTTAGAATTGATAAAGACTAATTTTTCTAACTATTAAAGTAAGATTTTCTTCTCTCAGAAAATGAATTCACTAACAATATTATAAGCCAAGAGCATAATCTTCTCAAAAATAAATTGTGCAGATTAGCTACATGAAATATATACTCTCCAAATATGCCTCCAAATCATATTTCTTTGCTTTAAATTTTTGGAATTAATAATTTAAGCACTGATACTAATTTATTTCTTGACTTATAATAGACAAATTCCTCAGATTAAGTCTTTCTGATCATTTTGGAGGTAGAAATAATAATTTTATTCAGGAATCAATCATTATCAACATAACTTCAATCAGCATTTATCAGCACCAGAGCCCAAGATATGGTCTTTGCCCTAAATTGTTCTGTCTAAAATTCCTTAATTCTAATCAGTTACAGAAATACCTACTAGCCGTGTGGTTTGCTTCAAGATCCTGAGGATAATAGTAAGTAGCCTACTTTTATGTAAAGTGAAATAAGTTTTAAATTTAGGTTTTAAATCTTCCTCAGTTTAGTAATCAGAGTTGTTTTCATGTCATTTCTCCATTAAGAACTTTCAGTGACCCCTCGTTGCATACAAAAGCAACCCTGGTTTCCTTGGCTCATTGGTCAAGGACCTCCCTCATCTACCCCCAGTCTTCTTTTTCTGCCTATTTCTCATTCGTTCTGAGCTGTCCCTCTGTATACCAGTCACATCAGACCTTTCACTGTTCCTGAAGATGTCTGCACTCTACACCTCCCGGGTGTCTGTGAAATATGAAGGGGACACCTGGATTATTCTCCTTTCTCACCACTAACTTCTCCCATTCTTGAAGACTACAGGTACCTGCCCTCAGTTGTACAAAATGTTCACACCTCTTCCTCACCTGTCCACTCACTCAGAGTTTGTACCTCTTTGTTACCTTGTATTAGAGTCTTCTCAATCCATCTGCCTTGCCTGCTGTGAGGTTGGCATGAGGAAGGGTCTTGTCTTATTCACATTTATATTTATCATCCAAATAGATCAATGTCCCACTAATAGTTGTAAGTTGAATTGAACTAGAGCTGAATTGAAACTGTCACACAGCTAGTGAATGACCAGGTAAGGGTGCAAACTCCCATTTCTTACGTCCCGGGGTAATGCTTTCTCAACTACATGGATTGCCTCCAATCTCATAGCAAGTCTTGCTAGCCACAGTTTTTCAAATGCCATTCCTATTTTTATAATTAAAAGGCAGAACATATTAGCTGCAGAATTGACTCATAAACCCAGAGATAACAAACATTTTTCATTGTCAGGCTTTTTGTCTGGGAATAAACAAACAACACACATATATAACATTTTTTTCTAATATTACACCACTCTGTATATGTTACATGGTATAATAATTTTCACTTTATAACTCAACTCTTTCCATAGTATTCCAACACATGTGATTCCATATCATGGCTCAATATCTTTTTTGTGCTATTATAGCCCAATTGTGTATCCACCATAATTAATGCTATCAATTTTGCATTGTAGATTTGAGGTTGTTTTTCACCTTTTACTATTATAAAGTAAATTTTGATAACCATCCTTGTGCTTAAATATTTTTGTGCATCTCTGATTTGGCGCTTAAATTCCAACAGGAGAAACACAGATAAGTTAGGCTATAGGTGATTTCACACTTCTGGAAAGCAATGGACTCCTGATAGACTTCAGTGCAAATCTAATACAGGATTTCTCAACTTCAAGCACTGTTACCATTTTGGAGCAGATAACTCCTTGGGGAGGCTTTCCTGTGTGCCGTAAGATGTTCAGCAGCATTGCTGGCCTTTATCTGTAGATACCAGCTGCTATCTCCATCATGCATTCATGACAATCAGAAATGTCTTTAGACATCACCAAATGTCCTGAGAGCAGGAGGGTGACTCATAACAGCCCTTCTGCAATGAAAGTCATTGATCTAACGTAATAGACTCAGTGCTGTTATATCCATCAACATTTAGACAGACCCGATTTTGGAAGAGGGAGGAAAAAAAAATGGACACAGACATGTATCTCATTTTCCCAAACTGGTGGAGATCCATAAAGGAGTGCAACAAATATTTGGTATTATAGAAAGCTATCAAGGCTATCACTGAGCTGGGTGGCTCAGTGGGTTAAGCCGGTGCCTTCGGCTCAGGTCATGATCTCAGGGTCCTGGGATCAAGCCCCATGTCAGACTCTTTGCTCAGCAGGGAGCCTGCTTTCTCCTCTCTCTCTCTGCTTGCCTCTCTGCCTACTTGTGATCTCTGTCTATCAAATAAATAAATAAAATCTTAAAAAAAAAAGAAAGCTATCAAAATATGCAGCTTCAAAGAAATGCAAGGAACATTCCCGAACACCTAAACTCTATCCAAGCATATATAGAAAATAAGTATGAGTTTTGCCAAGAATGACACAGCTGAATATATAAAAGACAGTCTTTTAATAGCATGCAATATAAGACACTTCACAGTAACCAGTTGAAAAATGAAGATAAAACCTTGAATAGAGACAGATTGATATGTAAAGAAAAAGAAGGAGTAGAGGTTAATGAATTATTTCTAAATCAATATAATGTAATAAAATTCTTTCTTCTGTGAAAATGTGAAATTTGCATTTATGCCCAGTGAAATATAGATGAACAGTGATTGTGCTTATTACACCTGTCACAGAGAAAAAAAATCAGGGCACATTATCTACTAGTTACATTTCTTCAAAACTGATTAACCTTAATACATTTTTCCCTTCACTGATCTCACAGAGTTTACTGAATATAGCATGTCTTGATTAAAATTGCCCACATCTTAATTTAAGTCTCCCCTTGCTCTAACTCATGGATCTATGATCATTTCTTTAAATTAACTCTTTAACTAATGGGAATAATGCAATCTTAGTCATAATAGACTTAAAAACTCAAATACGTAGCCCCCC
>RCUC01069384.1:0-23362 GCA_003697995.1 Taxidea taxus jeffersonii | reverse complement strand
CACATAATTTGGGCGTCCATAATGTCATCAAAACCTGGGTAGTGGGCCTAAAGAAAACCTTACTTTCAAAAATTCCATATCAGATTCTCTGCCTATACCCACATCTTTATGTGGGTTTTCATTGCTCCCAACCAGCTCCAGTTAGAATGAGCTCACCATACCTTTGTTTTTTCATAGTTTGAAAACTTATACCTTATCCAGCCTTGAACTCCATTTCATAACCTACCTTTCATCTATTATCCATCCATCCATCCATCCATCCATCCATCCATCCAACAAATGCTGCCATCTACATGTGCCAGAAGCATTGCCCCACACAAGGATTTGAATGAGTATCAGTAGTTATTGGGAGGTGCAAAAAACACTGGTAAGTGAGTAGTGAAGTGAGACAGTGAAAGAGTTAGCTAATTAAAAAAAAAAAAAAAAAGAAAAAGCATTATGGAGTCAACCAATGCTTCTGATAACCAGCACCCCAAATGGGTAAGGGAGCTTGGGCATTTAAATACAAATTCCTATCAGTGATTAATTGAAGGCTATTTCCTCCTTAACATTTTAGGCAGAAGCACAGGTAGACAAAATCAGCTTCCAGAAGCCAAATAGACAAAATCAGCTTCCAGAAGCCAAAGAAGTCTTCAGGTAAAGAAATGCAAATGCTGGGATGCCTGGGTGGCTCAGTTTGTTAAGGGGCTGCCTTCAGCTCAGGTCATGATCCCAGTGTCCTGGGATCCCACATCAGGCTCCTTGCTCAGCAGGGAGCCTGCTTCTCCCTCTACCTCTGCCTGCCTCTCTGTCTGCCTGTGCTCGCTCTCTCTCTCTCTCTAACAAATAAATAAATAAAATCTTTAAAAAAAAAAAAAAAAGATATGCAAATGCTGGCAGGTGAAGGCCTGCCAAGTGTGTGATAGTAAAGGAGAGGGGACAAGGGTGCTGCACTGATGGTTTCAGCTGCAAGTGGTACAGAAAGAAAGTCCTTATTCACTTTGGATTGATAGGATCCAAAGAGAGAAGAGAAAGAAAGTAAAAGCACCTAAATAAATACAAATGTGAAGTGCTAAGCTGGAAGCCTCAGGGAGCTGAAATGCAGATGGGGAAGCTTACTAACATTCCATAATTAAGAAAAGTCTCACTGAGGAGATGACATTGTGACCTGAAAGGGTAAAGAGAAGCCAGTCATAGAGGAGCCCCCAAGTGCCCTTCAGTTAGAAGAAACAGAATGAGCAGAGGCTCTAAAGGTGAAAAGGTTTGGCCTCCAGAGGATCTGAAAGAAGGCCGAATTGGCTCAAGTGAAGAGATGCTTGGTAGAGTAGACAGGGACTTTTGGGCTGAAAAGTTTTGATTTTTTTTTTTCCCTCAGGACATTGGAAGCCACAAAGTGTTTTTAGAATTCTGATTTCTAGCCTTCTTTCTCACAGCCAGGATCTGTGATACCAACCGTAGCGCCTTCCTTGACAATGACTTAGGCTATACCTGCTTCTGGGCAATACATGTGACAGTTTAGCCCAATCCAGCCCAGCCCTAAATCCCAGGCATCCCCCACACTCCCCTCAAGGTCTTCCTGATTCCTACAAAGAAAGAAGTCCTCTAGGGAAATCTGTACTTTCGGAGAAACGCAAAGCCAGCAGCACCAGTGAACATGGAAGGGCACAGAAAACATTTTATGCATCACAAGGAAATTTCATTTGACTAAATAAAGTTTCCAGGAAACTCTCTGTAATCCAGATTGTCACAAAGTAATTTTTCTGCATCATAAGAAATGTTAATGTGACTTCAAAACTTCACATTTTATTACTGAACCTTAGTTAACAAGCAGCATAGTTTTGGTTAAGGTGAGTTTTTATTTCAGGTTAACACATGCTGGGGACTGTTTGGTAAAACAGTATCATTATTGACTCCCAAGTACATGTAGCTAAATAAAGTCAGCCACTTGGTTATCCTGCATGTGTCCTGAGTATATTCCAATTTTTTAAAAAAATTAATCTTTCTTAACTATGAAATCTATAAATGCTACTAGTAAAAAAACCTATAAGGATAAGTATAGAAAGTCAAAAGTGCCCCCAAGGTGTTCCCAGATATAACCACTGCTGACAGTCTGGTGTATTCATATACAATAATTTTTAGGCACACACAAACATATTTTTGCATAAATGGGATTACATTTACTTACTATTGTTTAAATTGTGCAGCAAGTATTATTTTTAAATTAGCAAACAACATGGTATGATTTTTTTTTTCATTTTGAAAAATATAGAATTACTTCAACCCTTTTGTTTTTTTTACAGTATATGGACTTATTAGAATAACATATCAGAATTAATTTAACCAACACTATTGACATTTAACTGTTTGTCATAGTTTGTAACTATAAAGAACTTGGATGTCAGCCCCCTATGTAAACAACTGAAGTACAGATATTTTTCCTTCTTAGATCATTTTATGAAATATTAGTTTCCCCTGTGTCCTCTTAGCTCAGGTTTTCTCTTTTTAGCCTTTTTCCTATATGTGTTACACTCTATCAAGCATCAGGTTATCAGACTCTCTATTTTGAAGCCTGAGGTACCAGAAGTTGATTGGAAGCTATGAATGATAGGAAGGGCTTATAATTGGTGGGCTCATCGGCAGGTGATTAAGGGTGAATCTTTTTTATTTTTTTTTAAGAAGGTCTTAAATGTCAGCATATGAAAATCTGATTTCTAGAGCCATTTTTTTCCCCAAAAAAGATTCCTAATCTCCTGCCTGGGGAAGCAGACATTGTAGCTGAGTGGGAATTGAATAGGGCTATCTGTCCAGCCCTACAGTTTGGAGGAAGGGGCCTGGAGATTTCAAAAGCTTTACGTACAGTCTTTCATATAACTCTTCCATCCTGCCCCACACATCTCCCCTGTGCCTTCCTTGCCTTCATTCTAAATGGTAAATGTTGACCATCTCCAGGGTTGCATATGAAGGGACCAATAACCAACCAGAATGGTGTAAAGATTACACCAAACTGAAAATATCTGAGATACAGATACAGAAAGGCACCTTATCTGAACTTCCCCTGTGTGACTCAAACCGAGATTTAAAAGTCATCTGCTACCTCCACCCCATCCCACAAACACCACTCCAGGGAAGTCTCCAGTCACGGAGACTGAGCTTGGACACTGGGGCATTTCAAAGCAAATTTATGTAAGCAAACTTCATCAGAACCTTCCATCATTTGAAGCCCTAGCCCCTTGCCCTTTATTAAGCTGGTATAAAAAACCCTTATCCCTAGCTGTTCAGAGAGCTCCTCTCTACAGAATACTCTGACATGTATGAGTAATAAATTTTTCTCTTATTAATCTTTCTGTTGTCAATTAATTTGCAGGCCCTCGAACTCTTGACCTAAGTTGGTAGAGGAAAAGATTTTCCTCCCAGTAGTTTCTGCAGCAAGGATGGGACGACTCTTGGGATCTCTGACCAAGCTGGCCAAAGTAAGCTTTCTTGGCAATCAGATCCCAGGTCACTGCTCAGGGTCCAGTTGGGCAAAGGTGGCAAGAGCCTCTCATATTTTCAAAAGGAATTTTCCAAAATTTAGTTTTACAGGAGAAAACATTTTGGTTAAAACTTATACAGTTCTCTGGGTATTGGGACTCTTGGTTTAGATCTCCCAGAATAGCCATTGTGTTCTGTTTGTCACTCTCTTTTGTGCTGCTATTTTGTGTTGTGCTGTCTAAGAATGTTGCTTGTCATAAGAAGAATCACAGGCTAGAACACAGGCATAGGTCCCATAAGCCTGTTATTCAAGCCAGCCTCACATAGACTGGTGACTCTGTGGTGCTCACCAGACTAATGTTGCTTGGGACAAATTTAGTTAGTCACCAATAAAACCAGATGAGTTTCTCCTTCAATCCCACTTTCGTGTCCTGAGAGCTTGGCTTCGAACCAGAGAGAACACTCTCTCTGATTTTCTGCAAGCCAGTGAGTACAAACTGTCAGGTCTTTGCTCAGAGGTGGCCAGCCACTAGGTTGGGGCCTGAGATAGGATGTACACAAGCAAAGCTATCTGCCAACCATTACCATCTCTTGGAAAGGCCATCTTAAAGGGCCTCAGACTATAAGGACCCTTGTCATCTCTTTCTCCATTGCCCTTATGGTGCTGAAACTTCCCATCTCAGTATTGCCTTGTTGGTATCAGAGACAAGCAGCTCTGTGACTAGAGGTGCCTTACTTTTGTGGGAGGGTTGGAACTAACCATTCTTTCTGCCAATGGCCACTTCCACCAATGGAAACTCGGGTTCCTTCTTTTCAGCTACAGTTGGGAGTGATTTTGGATTAAGAGAGCTGCATCTTATGCACCCTCTTCATTTATTCATTCATTAGTGCATTCATGACTAAGCCATAAAATGGCTTATTGATGTGAGTCACAATTGGAATGGGGTTACCTGTGCAGATCTTAAACACCAATGACTAGATGATGGAGTCTTTGATTCAGAAAAATTTTTCGTATTTAAAAGATTTTTAGAGAGCTTTCATCCTGATCAAATGATACCCATAAGTAGACCAAATTGAAATGGACATAAAAAAAGTATCATGGCTAGCCTAAAATACTCCCTTTATAAAATTAAAAAACAGAGATCATTCAAACTTTAGGTCCCTTACCCCCATCAGAGGTTCTCAAAGAACCCCCAAAAGCAACCATTTGAAGCTGATAAGGAAGAAAGGGGGGCTGATTGGAACAAACTGGATATTTTACCCACTCAGATAAATTTGGAAGCACCCAGATGGCTACGTGATGTCTCTCCAATCCTTCACCCAAAATTTTCGTCTACAGCCTCCATAAGATATGTCAGGGCAAAAGAAAATCTTTAAAAATCTTCTCTGTAAATATTGGTGGAAAGCTTTTGCTCTCATATTGAACATATAACAACTTGTTCCATCTGCCAGAAACACAATTAGGATAAAAATACAAAGTGGGGCAAAGACAAGAACCAACTCTTACATAAACTAGTGAATTTTGCATTACCGTGTATGCCTAACTCATAGCTAAAATTTTAGAGTGAAAACCATAAGAGATCTATTTGCATCTGTCTCTATGTTTATGTTTGTTGTATTTTTTTATACCTCTGGAGATATTACCAAATTAATTTATAAAATCCCTTAAAAGAGCTCTTTGGTAATTGGCTTAGAGAAAAATAAGTTCTTACAGAAATTAAATAGACCTAAATCTCTCAGAAGTATAGGAACTAACCTAGATGTTTTTCAGATGTGTGCAATTTGGGTAAATCTCTTGTAAATAAGACCAGTATAATATTATTTTTGGTTTAATAAAAACATTTATGTCTTCTGATTTATCAGCATTAAGTATAATACAAGCATAAATTTTATTTTACCTGGATTTACTAGTCAAATAAGCTAGTATTGTATCTGCTAAATATTTCAAATTATAAAAATAATGAATTTGATTTGATCAAATTGAGTTATTATTTTGAAAACTTTATTTCAATAATAATGATATTTTATAATGTCTGCCTAAAGATGGTTTCTACCATCTGTTTGCTAAAGATGCTAAGTAATAGATATTCATTAAATAGAAACATTATTCCTAAATAAGATCAAATGCTGACATATTTATTATTAAGCATAAGTTAGAGTATATATACTTTGGCTTCTTACTTTTAAATGGTACAGAAAAGTTAAAGATATAGTCTGTAAATAAACATACTCTTTTTTGCCACATTGAGAAACTGTACTATTAAGAAGCATATATCTTTAATATTGTGAGATGGTATATTCATCAATTTTGCTAATCTGCTACAAAATGCTGGTATATGACATATTATTCATAATCATCTACTTCTAGTTTTCTCTGTAAAAGAGTCCTATATTAGTCATCCAGGCTGTCATAACAAGAAACCACAGACTGGGCAGTTTAAACAACATCCATTTATTTTGTCACAGTTTTGGAGGCTGGAAGTCCAAGATCAAGGTGCCAGCAACGCTAGTTTCTGGTGAGAACGCTCTTTCTGACTTAGCTGCCTTCTCACAATGTCTTTGCATAGCTCCTCCTTTGCCACACACAGAGAGAGATCTCTAATATATATATATCTCTTCTTCTTCTTAGAGGGACTTGGTTCTATAAGATTAGGGTCTCACCTTTATAACCCTGTTTAATCTGAAAAACCTCCTTTATGACCCTATCTCCAAATACAGTCACATTTAGAGTTAGGGTTTCAATATATGCATTTGAGGGAGCTCCACAGCAGTTACTAATGATAAAATAAATTATAATAAATATTAGTAGATGAAAATACTATAAGTAATAAGGATGAAGAGAGACAACTTTATATTAAAAGCACAGAAGGGATTTAAGATGTGTTACTGCTAAAGGAAAAATAAAAGTAATTTTGTCCTCAAGTAAAATGACTGGTTGTTACACAATGAAAAAGAAGAAAAGAATAGGATAAAACCTGATGGGATATATGAAGTTATAAAACGTTTGCAGAAAAAGAATTTTATGCTTCATGATCAGAGCTGGCTAAGGTTGGATGGGTTTATTTAAAAGTTTGTTAGTTTGGTTTGGTTTGGTTTTTAATGAGCTATGCATTAATAGTACCTGAATGCAAAACTAGAGTCTGGTTTTATCTTTCTATTAAAACAACAAAGTTTTTGGAGGGCTATTGGGCGGTTCTTGGTAAGGGATTACCAAAGGTTTTGCTTTATCTTTTAAGTAATCTGCCTAAAAAACAAAGACTCTGTGTCCTAGAATAAGCTCCTGTGTTGTCTAAATCATGTTCTTGACTATTTAAGAGAACGGAGTCTTCTCACAGTTGAAAGAGCTAAGCTCTTTTTTATAATCATGTCACTTCCTATAATTACTTTTACAATCTTTCATTGTCACATTGTTGAATAGATAACTAAGCATTTTTTCACAGTGACCTGTGATCCTACCTAATCAAGTGTTCAAACCTTTTGACATTTTGACACCTTTGATACATATTTTGCCTTCTCAAAGTCAAATCCTAAATAAAATCTTGTTCTTGAACTGACTTTGAAATTTCTCAGAGCATCCCTGGAAAATCTCAAATGATTTGTTCTTTCACCGTGTAAAAGGAGAGATGTTAAAAATTAATTAGATATGTTGAATTGCATGAAAAGCATTGTCAAAAAGAAGAGATGCTTAACCTTCCCTCAATTATACTTTGCAGGTAAATATTATTAAGACAAGTATTCAGAAATTGTATGACAGAGGCGCCTGGGTGGCTCAGTGGGTTAAAGCCTCTGCCTTCGGCTCAGGTCATGATCTCAGGGTCCTGGAATCGAGTTCCGCATCGGGCTCTCTGCTCCGCGGAGAGCCTGCTTCCTCCTCTCTCTCTGCCTGCCTCTCTGCCTACTTGTGATCTCTGTCTGTCAAATAAATAAATAAAATCTTTAAAAAAAATAATAAATAATAAAAAAAAAGAAATTGTATGACATTCCTAAAAATCTGTCAGTACCCTCTGAGCTACCCGTGATATGCCCCCGTACTTTTGACTGATATTAGAAAACAACAGTATCTGTCATCAGTCATATCTCCAGTTTTTATTTTTAAAATATTGTATGTTACAGAAAAAAAAATGCCTTCATCAATTGCATTACTTTCATAAGAAACTCTTAGCAGATCTTTGACCACAGCTCTTTCAAGTCTTTTGTCAGCCACAGAGTCACTGTTCTACTCTGATGCTTTCCTGAAAGGCTGGCAATCAGCAATGGGCCAGAGTGCTTATCTCCAATGAAAAGGAACTATCTGGAAGACCCATAAAAAAGGACTATGCCAGGGACTTTAGGGTACAGGCTTCTAAGTGCATTGCTGAAAAACTTCAACATCTTGCCATTGAACTAAGTCAGGATTTCCAAAACTCTAGTAAAGAAGCTGATAAAGGGACGCCTGGGTGGCTCAGTGGGTTGAGCCGCTGCCTTCGACTCGGGTCATGATCCCGGGGTCCTGGGATCGAGTCCCGCGTCGGGCTCTCTGCTCGGCGGGGAGCCTGCTTCTCCCCTCCCCTCTCTGCCTGCTTGTGTGATCTCTGTCTGTCAAATAAATAAATAAAATCTAAAAAAAAAAAAAAAAAGAAGCTGATAGATTCATGAAACTGCTAATCCAAGATCAAGCAGAACAAGAATTAATTACATGAGACTGAATGAACTGATAAAGGATGATTATGGCTTTTGTTTGGGATATTGCTACTGGATTAAGAGAACCCCTTTCTCTTTTCTCTTAAGCTATCTACAACTTAAAAAATTTTTGTAAACTATACTTTTGTAAGCAGAAATGAAACATTTAAACATTTATCCCTTTCTCCCTGCCTGATCCCTCCAGAATTTAAAAACTCTCACTAGATATTCTTATTTTTGTGGCAATATAGTTATTTGCATAAATTTGATAAGAATCTGTTCTCCTTGTTATAGGACATAATTGGAAACATTGGTTACATAACCAAGGCTTTGACTAGAATGTCATATATTTTTTTAAAAGATTTTATTTATGTATTTGACAGACAGAGATCATAAGTAGGCAGAGACCCAGGGAGAGAGAGAGAGAGCAAACAGGCTCCCTGCCAAGAGCCCAATATGGGGCTTGATCCCAGGACCCCGAGACCATGACCCGAGCCGAAGGCAGAGGCTTTAACCTACTGAGCCACCCAGGCACCCCTAGAATGTCATATTTTTAAATGATGCATAAGTCACATATGATCAGACAGTTTAAAGGAACTAAGGTTGACTTCACAGAGCAATGCTTACAAAGCCCTCTTGGGAAAATTAGCCTGGTACCCGTCATATAGGGTTCCCAGCCTTGTAGGTGAATAAGAAATGTCAATTCTTGGCTCAGGAATCAGGATATTTGGGGGATCTTGAGAACAGAGGAATTTATTTAAATCTATACTGCAGGTAAAATCTAATGACAGGTTTTTGGCTTGGTTTCCTAACTAGAGAGGCTTTTAAAGTCCAATCTGAGACTCCTTATAAAAGTTCCAGGAAAGTAAAATTTTAAAAGGCCTATGTGGTCAATCACCATCCTTGCAGCCCTTACATAAATAATCAGGCCAAATGTAATGTGAGCAAATTTACTTTATAAACAAGACCAATCTTACTGTACTTTTTATTGAAATGGGAATTATTTTGGAGAAAAAAATTTATGTTTCAATGGAAAACTACATCTCCCTATTGTAGATTATCAGAGTCTAGTCCTGATCACTGTCTGAGGTTTTACTATCTATCTGTAAACTGGACAGGATCCTGCCATCTTACACATTTGGTCAGTCCTTACCAAATTCTCAATTCTAGTTTCCTTCAGTGTCTGGCTACATGCCTCTAAGTTAACATTTTCAGTTTTTCTCTCACCCTCCTGACTGGACACCACTGAGAACTAAAACCTGACTAAGCCAGAAACTCTAGGTTGTCCCATCGCTGCCCCTTCCATCAAGATCTAAAGAAGTCCTTCAAGGTGAAGCTCAATGACTTGATACAAACTTCAAAGAACTCATCACCACAACAGATCAGCAACCTTGGTGCCTGGAGCTGCTGGTGCAGGGGACTACCCAGGAAATTCACAGGGACCAAAGCTTTCATTCTTTCAAGCTTTGCTCCAGGAATTAACCATGACAATGACACTGATGTCTATGCCATCACTAGAGACATTCAACCTTCAAACCAGGAAATCCATTGGATTGACACTGATATTCTCACTGATTTAGATTTACCATCTAAAAATACTTCAAACCCAATGTTTAAAATCTTCTCAACTTTGACTGCTCTATAGACTCAAGAACCAAGCTTATAGTCAGCTCCCACCATTGATGGTTGATTTTCTTTATTTTCTCATCAGTTTAATCTATGTTCTTCTCTCCTTTGTAGACCTCTTCATAATGTCTAGGCTTAGTCTACTCTCCAAAGCATTCAACCCAGCTTCTTCATCTTTTTTTTTTAATTAACATATAATGTATTGTTTGTTTCAGGGATACAGGTCTGTGATTCATCAGGCTTACACATTCACAGCACTCACCATAGCACATATCCTCCCCAATGTCCTTCACCCAATCACCCCATCCCTCCAATCCTCCTCCCCTCCAGCAACCTTCAGTTTGTTTCCTGAGATTAAGAATCTCTTAAGGTTTGACTCCTTTTTTTACCCCCAACCCAGCTTCTTTCCAAGAAGTTTCACATGGGGGAAATGAAGCACTCAGCAACCTACTGGAATGGTATAAAGATTACTTCAAGGTAGAAACATCTGAGCTAAAGATGCAAAAGAAAAAAAATCTTTTATGACCTTGTCCTATATAACTAAAGCAGAGATTGACAAGAGTCATCCGTCACAAACCCCAGCCCTTCTACTCCAAAGAGATCTCCAATCAGGGATGCAACAGACCTTGGGTATCAGGAATTCAAAAAAAAAAAAAAAAAGTGTAAAGAAACATCATCAGAATCTTTCATCTTTTCAAGCCTTAAATGCCTCCTCCCTCTTAATAAGCTAGTATATAAACCTACCCCTAGCTGTTTGGTGTGCTACTCCCTATAGAGTACTTCTGCATGCATGAACAGTGAACTTTTCTGGTTAATATGAATGTTGTCAGTTAATTAGCAGGCCCCCAGCCACAAATTTAAGTTGGTAGAAGACAAGTTTTTCCACCCAGCACATGAAAGAACTGAGTATTGCTGATTTCTAATTAAATTATACAGATGCCAAAGACTATCATCTGGATAATAGTGATTCCTCAAAAATATGAATTCCTCAAAAATATGATGTTATATATCACTTAGTATATGGAAAATTTTGTGCAGTTGTGTTTAAAAGTTTTGTGTACCTCTACACTCAATAATATGCATTCTTTGTTAATGAAACATGGACAAATTCATGTGTACGTACACACACACACATTCAGGCTTGTGCATTTTGTTAATCTAATCTCTATACTTACTACATGTTTTTCTCTGCCAGGTATTGGATCGTAAAAGATGCGTACTGAAATCTCCCATTAGTTATCTTGGACATTACTCTTTACAATTTTGACAATTTAGTTCTTTATTTTGATGCTATATTGTTAAGAGTTTACAAGTTGATGATTATTGTATATACTTGGTATATTATCAATCCTTTTATTGTTATGTAGTATGTCTTCTAATCCATGCTAATGTGGTTTGTGTTGTTTCATTAAACCTTAAAATCGTTTGTCTGATGTTAACATTTTTTTTTAAGATTTTATTTATTTATTTGATAGACAGAGATCACAAGTAGGAAGAGAGGCAGAGAGGCAGAGAGAGAGAGAGGAGGAAGCAGGCTGTCTGCAGAGCGGAGAGCCTGATGCGGGGCTCGATCCCACGACCCTGGGATCATGACCTGAGCCAAAGGCAGCAGCTTTAACCCACTGAGCCACCCAGGCATCCCTGATGTTAACATTTTTAGAACTACTTTCATTTGGTTAGAATTCTTATTCATATCTTGTTCTGTTACTTTACTATGCATTCTTTTATATCTACTGCTGCATTGTTTAAAAATCTAATTTGTTAGTTTCTGTCTTTTAATAGGTAAAGTAAATATAGTTACATACATTTTCATTACAAGCATGACTTACTTATTTCTTCCATCTTATTTTGTGGCTTCTATATACCAGCCATTTGCGTTTATTCTTTTCTGCTCTTTCTTATGTCAGTTGGATGGAAATGTTTTCTATATTCACTGTTCTCTGTGTTATATTTGGCCGAGTTCTAAATTATATTCCTAAGATTTTAATGGTTACCTTTATATTAGTAGGTACTTCTTGGAAGTACTTATCATGAGTCCCCGGCTGTTTTGGAGTCTTATGCAAACGAGTGCCTGATTCTGGTCCACAGATGTGTGAACCAAGTTAAGAGGCTCTGTTGGAAGAGTTCATAAAGTAGGCCTTACAGAAACCAAGCTGCAGTATAGCCACCCCCTCTCAGTTCAGAAATTCAGGAGAGTTATTTCGGCTTCATGCAGGAAGCATCGACATGAGAAGAGAGGAAGAAGTCAGGCTTCATGTGCTACTAGGTCAAGTGGCCACATATTCAACCCAAGAAGCTGTTGGGCATGTGGACAACTGGAAAGACCCAAAGAGAACCCATGCAGCCCCTCTGTATGATGATCCTTTAAGAATGACTGGGTTGAAGATAAATTCTTCCCCTAAGAACACAGTGTACACCATCTAAAACATACAGCATCAATTTCAGACAGAGCCAAGCCAAATTTAAGTTACATCAGGCACTGCTTCCATCACTATAAGGATGCTAGCCTTCCTCACCCCTTCTCCCTAACCTTCCCAATCCCAGAACTGCTAGGGTTGTTGAGGAAATGTGAGAACAAGCTGCTAGACCAAGCCTCTAAGCTACCTCCAAATGTTTCCAGACCCAGAGCCCAGCAAGCCCACACAGTACTTCAACTCACCACTGGATAACTTTTCCATACCTCTCTGATCCACCTAGGGGTTTGAGTTTCAATTTTCATATAGTTTCATACTGTTTTTTTATTAAAGTGTTTAAAAGATATCTTATCTAGCTTTGATAGATACCTGGAGCAGAGGGACCTCAAAATATGAACTTATAATACCATATTGACCAGAAGTTGGGCTTATTTTTTATAGACTCTTAAATATGATCTTTTTTTCCTCCACTTTCTTCTAAAATATTAGCAGTTCCAACCTAGTTCAGTGACTAGCTCAAAGATGATGTTCAGTAAATAGTATTTAAATGAGCAAATGCATGACTCTGTTCAAAAAAGGGCTCCAATAATCACAATAAAAAAATGCATTAACACATTTAAAGCATTTAGCATAGTGTCTGAAACATGGTAAATATTTAGGAAATATTAGCTATATATTTTTTAAGATCATAAAGTCTGAGGCTAGATTTCTCAAAGAAAAATTATTTATAGAATATAACTTCAACAGCACTGCCAATTTGTAATGCAGTGAAACAAATGAAAGTAGATAATGTGTCATTTTTTAAAAATCAGAATTTAATATGACACTTCCTAATGAAAACACTAATTAAAATTAATAAAAGACACCATACTGCCGCTGTTACCATCTGACCCTCTATCCCCCTAGGTATAGATAAGCCTGTGCTCTCCAATGTTAAGACATAATTTGAGAAGAAGTACCAACTCTCTTGTTCCTTAAGCTATTACTATAATGTTCTGGAGTCAACAAAAGTGTGGTGACCTGTAGAGCAGTATAAGTATTGAGAAGTTAGAGGGAAATCAAAATGAGGGGTAAAAATGAATCCATCCTTATGTTCCAAAAGTGTATTACTATCTGCCACTTCCCTCATTGTTTTAATGTACTGGATCCCACCACAGCTGCAAATTAATTTTCTCTGCTCCCTAAATGAATTACACGTAACTATTTCTAAAAATGACTACAGACATGAAAGTCATTTTCACTTAATAACTAACTATTAATCTCATATTTCTTGGTGTCACTTTACTATGAAATGCAAACGAAAATTATGCTAAACATTGCAAATTTATGGCAAACACCAGCCCTTGATTTATATTATTATAGATGGTTTATCACCAGAAGCAATCTAAACAAAACTCCATCAGATAGATGTTACAATTTGTATTTATTTCTCCAAGCACTAAATGGTTCTTCAATTTCAGAGCGATCATTAATTTCTTATAAATGCAAATCTTTATTTCTTATTTTAATCTACAATGATTTTTCTGAGTCTTCAGAAGATTAGCTTTTACATAAAATATTCAAATAGCAATTATAAATGATACTTTGTTTTCCCTGGGCAATCTATTAGCTATTATGCATAAACTCTTTAAAAGAAATGGGTGGTCTATATTGATCAGGGATATAATGAGCTAATAATGTGGTCCTCTTTCCTTTTAAATGATCCCCTCACAACTCCAACCAAGTCATTAAGAGAAACCTTCATGTTCGTGACTATCTTAAAATTGTTTTGCCTACCTCATTAATCCTCTACTTTTATTATACTTTCAGGAAATATAATCTGGGAATTATATTTCTGAGAAATACATATTTCTGGGATATATATACATATAATATCTGGGAAATATATATTTCAGGGATATATATAAAATATCTGGGAATATATATATACACATATATATGTGTGTATATATATGCATATATATATACACACACATGAATGATATCTGGGAAAACCTGGGCCACTGCATTGACCTTAATGAAGAGAAAGCTACAACCATGGATTCTTCACTTGTTCTTTACTGCCATCTCATTTCATCTCATCTCATTTCAAAGCAGAAACACTCATGAATCTTCACCTGAACACACATACTCAAGAACAAAGGAGACAAACAGCTCTGCCCACTCTGACCAAGCTCCAGGGTCAGACTGCATGTATTCTACTACTATCCTCAGCAAAACCTGGCATCCCATACCAAATGCCCTGTGGCAACCAAAGCTCTACTAAAATCACTCTGACTTGAGGATTTCACTAGTGCAAATTCACTATGATTCAAAACCTCCCAGCCCCGTTTCCTCTAAAAAGTTAGAAGAAAGAACAACAGAATCTTCAGAATTCCAACCTAACCAATCTTTCATTGTCAGATCCATCCAACTGACATCCTTGGCCTAGGTCAGTCATCACCATTTTGTCTTCATTGCTCATCTCTTTCACTTATGATAAGCAGCCCCTTATGAATATATTACTGATTCTACATAGAAAAATACTGGTTGATTTAGATCCTGTATTTTCTTTATCTAAAAAAAAAAAAGAAAAGAAAAGAAAAAAAACCTTAGTGCTAGTATATATTCAATATTAAGCCATCAATAGGAATCATATTGGAAATCATATTGCTTTAAAGATACTGTGATGAAGAATTCATAAATTCACTGCACAACATTTCCCTGAGCAATAACAATGTATCAACAATTGTGTCAGAGGCCTGGAATACAGTCAGAAGTGAACTAACCTTGAGGCTAATGAAACTTAACCTTCAGGGCCTCCCACTAGCATGGGTCACTTCCAGCCCTAGAAGAAGTTAAATAATATTTTCATATTAGCATACATTTTGTAAAATTTACAAATATAAGATATATATGTACTCTTGAAGAGGGCACTCCAGATATTAGAAATCTCAGGTAACTAAGAACGGGACTTAGGCCTGATATCCACAGAAAAGTTGCATAACTATCTCATAAGGAAGGTGTTATATGGGGCATTAATTTACTAACTAGAAGACACAAATGGCATCAAAGTGCATCTCAATAAATCTAATATAAAGCCTTATTCAAAAAAGGCATGCTAAGTTAAAGTCACTTCTGCTTGTCATGTCTGGGTCAGATAAATTTCCTTCCAGTAACTTGGATGCATTCTGTTAAATCTTTCTTGTACAGGTTAAAGGAGTTCAGCCTTCTTTCATCAAAGATAATTGGCCTTACTATTCAACATCTTTTTGTTTATCAAAATTAAATTAAGGTCAGTCTTAGGATGCTAGAGCAATATATTACTTAGACTAGGAACATGAAGTGGGTGGAAATAGAGAAGACTAATAATCATCTTTAATTACTATATGATGCCACCTTTCCAAGGGCAGAAAATTTACAACAAAGATGAGGCAAGTTTCAGGTAAAGGTTTTATAAGAGTTTTTTTTTCCACTGAAAAACTATTTGAGTAAGTTGAGGAAAGTTGTTATCTCCCTCCCTGAAAACCCTTAAACACAGCACATTTTCTAATCTTCCACAGAATTGTGGCTATTCCAAATGAGAATTCAACTTGCAGTAGGTTTTTGTTTTCAAATTTACATTTTAGAAAATAATAACAGTTTTACAAGGTAAGGGTATCTCCTTGATCAGTGGCTCTCAAAGTGTGGTCTCTAGATGAGCAGAAGCAACACCAGGGACTTCCTATAAATGCAATTTCTTGGGCCCCATCTGGATGTACTAAATCAGAAATCGTGGAGAGGGAGCACACCAATCTGTGTTTTAACCTGCTCCCATTCTTATACATGCTAGAGCTTGAGAGCCATAACCCTAGAGATCTACAGAAGATAAACCCAGTCAATAGCATACACAGCCTCTGCCTATAGTTGTAAGAGAACTAGCTAACTTCTATAAATTTAAATTTTTTATTTTACTCTAAAAAGATCAAAAGTCATATCTGGTTTTGCCTAAGAGGCACATTCACAGTGTTGTACCATTAGCAGTCATGAAATAAACATCTTATTGACACAGCAGCAGGAACAATCTGAAGTTGTAGCTCAAAGTCCCCAGTGATTCTCCAGCTGTGACAAAGATCTGACCATCTCAGGACACTGTCAACTACCAAAGGTGTAGAACCATTGCTCAGTGAGCCTATCCCATCTGAGTCTCAGGAAATGCTGCTACAATCCTGAACCCACCTCTAAAGATCACTGGAAGAATAATAAAATTGGCAACTTCTCACAAATTCCTAGCTTGCTGGATTACAAATGAGGTAAAATGTTGAATTAAGGAGAAAGCAATACATCTAAAGGACTATTCCAAAGAAAGCACATTGTAAAGAGAGCAGGAAAAACATGACAGTCATGTATTTGGTCAGGATTCAGAAACCAAGTTTGAGCATGACAAGCTCCACATGATAGAGGTCGTATGCAAAACTCGGCTTCCAATAAAAGGCTGTGGTAGGTAGGTAACTACAATGTATAATCGTTCAACAATCATCCATTAGGACCACTCACTATTCAACTCTCACTACTGGACAAAGAGCATGATTCTACCACTAACTCTAGGACTTATATTAATGTTTTTATAAATCTGCCTCTCTATATATTGTTTCCTGGGCACAAGGACCATTTTTACTAGTCTTTATATCCTCAGTATTCTGCACAGTAACTGACACGTGGTGGGTGCTTAATAAATATATACTGAATTAAAGAGTATTGCTATCAGCTATCCAACATAGAAGGACTTGGATTCCCTAACCTACCATGGGCCTAGGGACACTGCATGGTATCCAGTCAGTTCAGAGGATAAGGAACCCCCTCAAACAGGGCTCTAAATGTTCTCCTGGACTAAGGGTCGTTCTTGGGCTCCAGAGAAATAATCAGTAAGGGCAATATTCAGTAAATGGTGGTTAGAAGAGGGATCTTTTAACTCTCCTGCCCCCACAATCTCTAGCAGATCCCCAATAAATATATATATTTATCCGAAATAAATATATATGTGCAAAAATTCTAGTATGAAGACCTTGTCTCCTTTTCCAAACATGCTGCCATCCTACCCCTTCATACATTAAAGCTCTGGGCCGCCACAGGCTGGCATAAATACATTCAGTCACCCAGGGAAGAGCAAAGAGGGCTAATGGCAAAAGTCTGCTATCTGTCTAATAATGCTCTTGGAATGTTTCCTCTCCTCCTGCCTGCTCTTGGTCCAGTGGTCCATCACCTTCAGGTCACATCAAGTCCTAACTTGTCACCTTGCTTTAATTTGGATCCCAGGACATATGCCAATTAACTCAAGTGTTTCTTGTTTCTGACACCATCCAGTCAGCCCTCCAAGAACCTCTGTAGCAGCCAGCTGCCATGATCCATTCCCAGACTGAGCAACTGCTCCCACAGTCTGCCCTGCCAGGCACAGAGCCGAAGCTCCTCTGGGGCCCCCTCCCTGGCCTTCTACACTCTGGACAATAGAGGAGAGAGAGGCCTTGGCATGGACTATACAACCAGGTTCAAAGATGGGCCTCTCCTCTAGGGCCACCTCAGGACTATTGTGAAATAAAGATTATAAACTGGGTCACACTAAGAACTATCTAACCAAATCCAAAAAGTATGATCCCAACTAAATACACGGAATACTTATATTACAGAAAAGCATAACAAAGACTAGAACTTGGAACCAAACACTAACAGTTTTCTCCAGTTTGTAAGATTATGCCTTTTTGTTTGTTCGTTCATTTATACTTCCTTTATCTATTTTACAGAATTTCTATGGTGAGAGTGCATACTTATATAATTTAAAAATTATCATTTTTAAAAAATGCATGGAGGGGCTGAGTTTTGAGTTCAGTCTTTAATTAAATAAGTATGAGTCAGACTGGCTGTGGAAGATTTTTATCTGTTTTAAAATGATTAAAAACAAAAAAAATAGAAAAAAAAGTTGATATGATAGAAATATCTTTTTCAAAAATAGCCGTCCCAATTACTTAACAGTGTACGTGGTTTCTCTAGATCCTTATGCACTTTTTAATATGCTTGCATTATCTTCCCTCTAAGAAGTTCAGAGTAGATCAGTAATAATTAACCCAGTCCCTGTAATATTGAGACACTGGCAGGAATTGACTGCTGAAAATCAAATTTGTTCCAAATACACAGCCCTCAGTCCCAGATTATTTTTTACAGTCACTCCCACATAGGTTTTTCTCTCTTCTACCCAAACTGGATTACTAAAGGCTTATGGAAGAGGTAAGAGAAGAGGGTACAGAAGAGAAGCAATGCTTACGAAGATCTAGTAGGATCCAACACTGGGCTAGGTACTTAGATACATGATCACAGTACTACTAGAAAGATCCAGAACACAGGTTAACCGTCTATTAAAGGAAAACTTCTCAAACAGCTAGTTTCTTTGCACTTCTATTCTCCAATTCTTCAGAGTAGAAACCTCTTTTTTTTTCTTTTTTTTAAGTCAAGTGTGCCTGATTCCATGCCCAATGTCAGAAATACCAGCAGGAAAAAAGGGAAGGTGGAGAGTAAGAGAGGGACGGGAGGGATGGAGACAGCAAGAGAGGAGAAAGAAGAAAAAAAAAAGGGAAGGGAGATATCTGTGATGCCTGATATATATATAATCAAGTGAAGCTATGGATGCATTTAATTGTTATTCTCTTCGGTTGTTTGTTTGTTTGTTTGTTTGTTTTTGAACAAGGGTCAGAGAATGCAGACAGTCTACTTAAAGGCTAATCTCAAAGTGTAAATTTCAAGAGTGTCCACTCCTCTCTTATAGAGCAACTGCAAGCAGAAAAAACACTGGTACTGTAGTTTTGTTTGTTTAGTTTTTTCCCTTATGAAACCTTCTACAATTCTTAGCCACAATGATCACTTCCTTTTCTGAAATCCTATGTCACATAGGGTCTAACTCACATTACTTAGCAGTCCATTATATATTATTTCTGGCTTTTCTTGCTCTCTATTATTTTTCCATGTTTTAATGTTCTCTTTCCTACAATAATCCATAGTCTTGAAGGTCACGGCTGCATCTTAGTATCTTCTAACATGTCCAGGTCCTGGACAGTGACCTAGGTACCCAATAAATTGTAACGGGAGCCCTAGTCTGACCATTGTCCCTCTTGGATGTCCCATGGCACACTGTTCCTCCCACTGCCACCGCAAGTGTAACACTGGGCTCTGTCAGTGGTCTGGATACCAGTGTGTCTGCTCATGATGCTGGAAACACCCTAAGGGCAGAGTCGTTACCTTACTTACCTCTGCAGCCCCCTCTGGGCTTCACAGTGCAACTGGCACATCATAGGTACTCAATATATATTGACTGGTTCAAAGAGATTAAAGATAGAATTCTGATGTATCCCCAACTCAGCTACACATAGCAGGGTCTTCTAAGGACCAAAGGGAGTCAGGAGATCCACCATCTCCTTTCATGGAATTCTTTAAACATTAATCACATATTTTAAAAGGTCACATGGTTTTATAGAAAAAAAACACAAATGTTGGGACTAGACATCTCTACCTGACATCAGAGCTGCAACCACTTTCTTTTTTTTAAGCTATTTTCACTTTCAAATATTCACCTGGGCAGCCAAAGTCCTTTCTCGGTTTTTAAGTTTGTAATTACCCAAGCAACACATGAATTAAAGATTTAAACAACATAAAAAATTACTGAAAAAAGTTTGAAAAGAATCATTTGCCTGTCCTTCCCCCTGCCCAGATACTTCGAATAACCACGGTGACCAGTCCAGTGTGCTCAGTTCTGGTTCTCTTTATCTGCATTTACACATGCGTGACTGTGTGTATAGATAGATGGATAAATAAGTAGATGGAGCCACACTTACTTTCTTTTTGCATTTTTTACATAACTAGATCTATATTATATACATATTGCTTTGTTATATTTTTTACTTAATGTATTGTTCTCATTCACTAACATCAATTTGTATACATATAAGTATATATTTATATAGCAATTTATGTATATATGTGTATATATGCATATATACATACACACATATGTATATATGCCTTATCTTGCAATTCAACAGCTCCAACACTTTGTAGCTGTGTGTCTTTGAGAAGGACATAAATGCTCTGGGTACCGGTTTAAATTGAAAATGGTATCTACTTCAAAAAGTTGGGTGAAGATTAAGTAAAATAATGCATGCAAATCTCCTAAATGATCGGTAGCGAATAAAATGTCACCATGGTTGTTATTGTTATTACCTTTGAACCCCAGAAATTAGTACACTGGCAAATTCCTAGCTTCCTCTCAGGGCCGAAATCAACAGTAGAATACCTACGGCAGCCTCAATGCTGTAATTCACTGTTTGCAGGAGGACTTCATTCCCTCACTTACAAAACACAGGAAGTTCCTGGGACTCTGTGGGAACTTGGATTTGCTCTTAGTGCCTCTGTTCCGTGGGGTTATAGAACTGTAAGGGTGAGGAGAAGTATCTCCCTCCTAATTGCCTTCCAGGGAGCCAGCAGTGTGAGTTCACCTTTTCATTAACCAGAGCCAAATATACAAAGACCTCACAGCAGTAGCAGCCTGACATTACATTGTGACAAAAACAATACCCACTGGCAACTCCAGAGTACAGCTGTTCTCCCTTCCACATCCGCCTTCCTGTTACAACAAGGTGTGCACTGCATGCCTATCAACTCTGTATTTAAGAGGGCACCTCAATACATACATTTTAAATCAGAGCTGAACTGCTGATCAAAACTGTTTGAAGTTTTCCAGATTCAAGTACATTTATCTACAGCACTTCGAAAGATAAGGGGAAGAAAAGCCGAAAGCCTGTCAAAGTTAATTAGATCCATACAAAAAGCTTAACAGTCCTATGCAGTGTTTTTACTCTATTACATATAAATGTACAATAATTCCGTGAACACTGGGTTTAATTTTTCATAATATTTAATTAAGGTTATGCTTTGTATAAATATCAACTCATCATTGACTGTGACTACAGTCCTCTTTAAATGAAGTCAATTTGACAGTACATTCATGAAAAAGAGAGCCTTTGAAGAGTTTTGCTCTTATGTGGTCTAGAATACTAATAGAGGTTAATTGTCAAAACAAGCCTAGTAAGACTTCAGAATTATCTTCACATTTTAGTGATAGAACAACATAACCACATTTTTATGTGACCTGCTGACCTAATACCATGAAGAACATAATGGCTCTTGTAAGTCTCCACGTCTGCTTCCTAAAAACCAGAGAGCTCCTTTTTAATATTTACATTTTGTGGCTGCCCTTTAAACAGACACCCTTTAACTACTGTATTTGCGATTCAGATGATCAGATAATTAGATGTAAGATTAGATGCGCCAGAAGAGATGGCTGCCTCAATTAATCTTACAGCCTGTGCCTCTGCAAATCACTACTTGGTGTGTAACAGAAAATATCAAATTAAGTTTTCAGAGGCAGGGAAATCTCAAGTCTGTAGTCATTTTAATTCCATCTGAGGCAAGGATATAATTTATTACCATATTCAGAATTCATGTTCTCTTTTTCCAAAACACCAATTTTAATTAGAGAACAGAGACCCAAAAGAGTAGAAATAGAGGGAAAAAATGCCTTCTCGTGTCCACAGGGATCTTTATCTGCTTCTTCTCTAGGCAATACCTGTCTCAAGTCTACAGCTGCCACGAGTGAATACCAAAAGATTAGATACCGTGAGCCTCTTCCTATCCAGTGGCCCTGACCAGCCTTCAAAAGAGCAGTGAGGCATCTCCCATCTGGCAAATACCCAGACTGCTTTGCTTCCCTTTGCTACTGGTTTTCATATTTGAATTTCACAAACCACTATGTCTTCCAAAATGATCTAGTAGTTTGTCTCATCAGAGACAAGAAGATGCAAAAAAATCTTATTGCCAACTATATGTACTTTTTATAAATAGAATAGAATTTTTAACAGAATAGAAAGAGGACATAAAAATAGTCCTAGAAACTAGAAAACAGATGGCAACAAAAGATACCGGTATTTATCCGTGGATCTTATTAAGAGGGAAGTGTAAAATAACCAGCCCACTTTGGACTCTTTTAAGAGTTCTGAATAAAGTAAATTCTTACAGCTTCTACTGAAGTCACAGGGCCTTTAAAGATAGAGGGTGGTTAGGTGGTGTTTAAGTTCACAACTCCCAGATGTGAAATCCAACACCTAAATCCTATGCTAAGACATTAACCATGACAAATCTAACCCTAAAGTCATTTGAAGCTTCACTTCATCTGGCATGCCATATTTGAAAGTTGGGGTTAAGTTAATTTAAAAAGTCACTCTGTTCATTCATTCAACAAATATTTATTAAATACAGGAAAGCTTTCAAAAAGAAGCATCTGCAAAGTAATTCCTAGGGGAAAGAAATCTCCATAAGTAACAAGAGGGCAGGAATAGCTTGTCATAAACTTATTTAATATTCTTCTGATCTCTGAATATGAGGGTGACAACACATGGGGACATGCTAACATCTTCAAGGATACCTGAAAGAGAAATTTGCTAATAGCAAACTGTAGCCAGAACTGATGAGCTTGACCCCGTTTATTACCTGATGCACAACTGAAATACAGTGCACTTTGTGTATTGGTTTCTAAGTTTAGCTTCTGCAGAGCAGAGATTCCAACCCATCATTTTTCTCTTTTGCATTCGCACAGTAGCTATATTATCTGTAACTCTGCACTGATTATTTCCTAAGTATGGGTAGATCCTATTCCCCAAACAAGACAGTGAGCATCTAAAGGGTAAGTGGATGTGTTCTGCCTGTTTTTTTCCCTTCATTACTTCACATTGCACAGCGTCAAGCATGAAGCAGAGGCTGTGTGTGAGGGATGGAAGGAAGACTGGGAAGGAAAAAAGAAAAGCAGCCAGAAGAGAAACAAGCTTTGTTCCAAGCTTACCAGGATACTTTCTTTCTCTCTAGTTTTTGTCAGTGGCCTCAATGTTCTGCCAATCACCCTAAGGTCTTTGGTTCTACGACTTTTCCCTTCTCACCTATCCAGGGCTTTCTTCTCGATTTCTTCCTCATGACTCCATCATTTTTGCTTCGTCAGCCTCTTTCCTAACACATGCAGTCATTCCTCCTGCCTAAGCTACTGCAGTGTCTGTCCACCTGGCCTTCTTTTCTTAACTCTTCCCTCACGATTATCACCTAACTCTACTGTACTCTTGCTTCCTCCAAAGACTTCAGTGGCTTTTGGAAAACCACACATTACACAT
>RCUC01069380.1:0-25026 GCA_003697995.1 Taxidea taxus jeffersonii | reverse complement strand
AAAGGGAAACCCTCCTACACTGTTGGTGGGAATGCAAGCTGGTGCAACCACTCTGGAAAACAGCATGGAGGTTCCTCAAAAAATTGAAAATAGAGCTACCTTATGACCCAGCAATTGCACTACTGGCTATTTACCCTAAAGATACAAACGTAGTGATCCGAAGGGGCACGTGTACCCGAATGTTTATAGTAGCAATGTCCACAATAGCCAAGTTATGGAAAGAACCTAGATGTCCATCAACAGATGAATGGATAAAGAAGAGGTGGTATATATATATGATGGAATACTATGCAGCCATCAAAAGAAATGAAATCTTACCATTTGCGACGACATGGATAGAACTAGAGGGTATTATGCTTAGCAAAATAAGCCAAACAGAGAAAGACAACTATCATATGATTTCCCTGATGTGAGGAAGTGGAGATGCAACGGGGGTGGGGGTTAAGGGGGTAGGAAAAGAAAAAATGAAACAAGATGGGATCGGGAGGGAGACAAACCAAAAGAGACTCTTAATGTCATAAAACAAACTGAGGGGGGAGGTGGAGAGGGGGGTTGGGAGACGGTGGTGGAGTTACATTATATGTTTAAATAAAAATAAAATTAAAAAATTTTTTAAAACTATGTAACAACCTTAAAAAAACATTACATTGAAATATTTAGCTTGATAACTGACTTTTTGGGGGGCAGCCAAAGCAAGATAAGTGCCTCCTATGTCTTATCATAGACCCAGCTCTGGGTACCAAACCCTACACCCTTCTACCACCCCAAACAGTGTACAACCTGAGTAAGATATGATGTGCTTGTATGCAAATATAGCTTCAAGACAAGTCTTCTCTTAGCCACCACCACCTCCCAGTGGGACCACTACCCTTCAGCCCCTCTTATACTCTGGAGCCATAACTGGGACCACAGCTCTAGTTTGCACATTTAGCTGCAATGTGATTATTGTCTTCTATCCGCCTTTCTGGTCTGTGAGCTCTTTGAGGTGAGAGACTGAATCTCCTTCATTGTGGTAGGGACTCAGCCTTGTACAGTGTTGGGTTCATAGAAGACGTTTAATAATTATTTGTTGAATGAAAGGCCTTTTGGCTCTCTTTCCCACAATGAGTAATTATTTCAAAATAGCAAAGTGACATTTTGCCTTTATCTGGTTTAGTTCCAATAAACCATATAGGATACATATTGCATAATATATGTGATGTATATATTATAGTATATAATTATGATATTATTCCATAATTCATATAGGTCCATGTTAAAGGACTGGTAACCCTGAAAACCCTAACTGTGGCATAATTCAGAAAAAAAATTATTTTGGAGTTCCCTGGTCTCCTACATATTCATAGTCTTCCAGGCCAAGGACAACCCACTCTTGCCTCCTCCAGCTGCCTTAGCCCATTCACCATCTTCCTTGGACTTCCGTATCACAGACAAGAGACATGCCTTGAGCATTATTGGAACAGAACCCACTTCTGGTTTCCCAAAGCACTGATTCCACCTCTGTTTCTCCTTGACCAAAGTCCTGTTCACATGCTGGCCTGGCACTCTTGGCTGTCCCACTCCTGGCTTACGGACCTGGCTGCATCTCCAGTAGGAATGCCTGTACCCTTGTTTGGTTTCCTGATCTTACTTCCTGTCTTGTGGCCATAGTCCTGACACTGGCTTGTCTCAACCAGAATCTATGGCCAGCATCCCCTGTGTTCCAAGTCTTGGCATCGTGATTTATAGACTTCTCACATTTGAATTTAGTTTGGACCCCATCATCTCAATTGAGATTTCACTTCTTATTTGATGCCAGTAGAAAATGAGGTTTCCAAATTCTTAAGTGCCTAGAATTGTTCATCTGGCTCTGCATGTATAGGTCTTTAAAGCAAAACTAAACAACACACCATCCAAAATCTCAGCTTCTGATTTTATCACCCACCCCAGAATCAAACATCCCCATCCTAACAAAGTTTGTTTCCCCAATAGCTAGA
Source organism: Taxidea taxus jeffersonii (assembly GCA_003697995.1). Taxonomy (NCBI): domain Eukaryota; kingdom Metazoa; phylum Chordata; class Mammalia; order Carnivora; family Mustelidae; genus Taxidea; species Taxidea taxus. The sequence continues at coordinate 23,050 of RCUC01069380.1, read as the reverse complement.
GTTTTTCTTGGATTGATGTCGCTATAGCTGTTGGATCACTTAACTTTATAACTAGAAATTTTCTTCCTCTTTCAGGATGCCTGCTATTTCTGAAGTTCCTCCTTCCCTTCTGTCTCCATAAACAGTCTTCAGTCAGCATGCACAATTAAGAACAACTGACCAAAGAGGTTTGATAAGCAAGTGCCCAGGTAAGACAAGATAGCAACAACTGTCTCAGAGCTATTGCATCACCTTTCACAATACTTAAGAATAAAGTCAGAGGGACGCCTGGGTGGCTCAGTTGGTTAAGCGGCTGCCTTCGGCTCAGGTCATGATCCCAGCGTCTCGGGATCGAGTCCCACATCGGGCTCCTTGCTCAGCAGGGAGCCTGCTTCTCCCTCTGCCTCTGCCTGCCTCTCTGTCTGCCTGTGCTCGTTCTCTCTCTCTCTCTCTCTCTGACAAAAAAAAAAAAAAAAAAGAATAAAGTCAGAGCTAAAACCAATCCAAAACAATCTTTCCAGTTTGATGAATGCCAAAATTATTTTACAAAGACAGATCAAAACTGGAACAAAAAAAAGGAAGAGTTCAAGGAAGATATGTCATCCAAATTCATCTTGAGACTCTGGGAGAACAGCCCAACTCATGAATTTTTGTCATAAAATAAATGCCCATAAACATTCACAAAAGTATACATGCAAAAATACTGTAGTTCCTTCATGGCATAATTCAGACATTTGAAGGTAAGTGTGTTTCATGGCATTGATCCAAATCTCTTTCTTTATATAGAGTCTGATTATAAACAATGAAACTCATTTTCATTTGTACCCTAGAGAGTTAGATTTCTTTAGAATACTATTGAATAACTTGGATAAATATTCAATGATGAAATTATTAGTATATTGTTATTTTTACACACATATACTGTATTAGTTTGCTATGGCTGCTATAACAAAGTGCCACAGACTAGGTGATTTGAACAACAGAAATTTATTGTCTTGCATTTCGTGAGGCTATAAGACCAAATTCAAGGTGTAAGTAAAGTTGGCTCCTTTTCAAGACTATGAAGGAAGGATCTGTTCCATGCCCTTTCCTTGGCTAGTAGATAGCCATCTTCTCACTATGCCTCTTCATGTCATCTTTCCTCTGGGAATGCCTATCTCTGTGTCCAAATTTCCCCTTACTAAAACAATATCAGTCTTAGTGGAAAGGAGCCACCATAATGAACTTATTTACCTCTATAAAGACCCTGTTTCCAGATAAGGTCACATGTGGGGTGCTGGGGGTTAAGACTCCAACATAACCTTTCTGTGGGTGTTGGAGGTCAAAATTCAACCCATAACACATATCGTATTCATGTTTTTATACCTTTCTTCACTTAAGGCAGGATTTAAGATAACCATGTGCAACAGGAAAAGTAAATTTAGAAAATATATTGGTCAGTTTTCCCCATGCTCATGGGTCTTCCAGAAGAGCTGCTTTCCATGGTGGTAAGGACGAGCCTCTTGGAGGAGAATAAAGAAGCAGGACAATTTCCTTTGTTTCCTGTGGGTCACAATTTTCTGAGATTACGATGAATTTTATGTGATGGAGGGCACGGAAAATTTTAACATAGATATTTTATTCTCAAGTTCATTAAGTCCAGGATTAAATGGTGCAGTTCATCATTTGTTGAAAGAGCAATCTACCCCATCTTCATCAGCCCATACTCATTCTTAATCCCATTCTCATGTCACCAGTCAGAATTTGCCACATATTTTGTGGGCCCAGTGCAAAATGAAAATGTGGAGTGCTTTGGGGGAGTGGGTGTTGGGCAAAATGGTTAAGGGAGGGTGAGAGATACAGGCTTCTGTTCTGCAATGAATAAGTCATGGAAATCAAAGTCACAGCATATCGGGGGAAAAAAAAGAAAATATTGGGTCTTTTGTTCAAAAATTATTACTAATTTTAAGACAGCAACATCAGAGCATTAAATCAAGTGTGGTGCTTTTCTAAGCACAGAGCCTCATGTAGTCACACAGCATGTATACACACAAAGCCGGCCCTGAACACAGTGTATTTGAAGCAAGCATACCAAATACACATTTTGCAATGGTAAAAATATTGTTAAATTGTTTGCTTTGGTAAAACTTTTAGTGGAGGGTGCAGGGCACAAGTGACAGATGTCCACAGCAATCTATGAAGGGAAGAAACTACATTATTAGTCAAAGTTTTGGATTGGTGGGGAGACTAGATCTCAATGGCTTACCCAAGGTTTACTTCTTTCTCATTGCACTGTCAGAGGCTGGTCAGTCAATAATCCTGTGACACTTTCTGCGAGCAGCCCAGGGGCCTTCCATCTTGCTACTGCACCATTTTGGAGTTCTTGGCTTCCAATCACAGAGAGAGAGAGCAGAGAAAGCCTGTCCTCTCTACATTGCTCCAGACCAGAAATGATGTATTATCTTTGTTCATGTTCTCATTGACCAGAACTCACTTCAGTGTTCCCAACCTAGCCTCAAACAGGCTGGGAAATACAGTTTCCTTGTGTGCTCAGGAAAAGGCAATGAATTGGTGAACATCTAGCTTAACTCTGCCATGGAAACTATCAGCATCCATGGAAATAAAATAAATCCATCAACTACATATTATCAAGTGTCAACTAAGTGACAGGACTGTGCTGGTCTTTGAGAAGATGTTGGAGAAGGTATTTCAGTACCTACCCTTCAAAGGCTTAGTGCTTTGTTGTGGAGGTAAGACACACAAACACCAGAAAGATCAATATCAAAAGAAGTAACTATATCATTGTGGGATTGGGAAAACTTTGCATGGAAACTGGTACTTGAGAAAAAGTGGAAATAAATGAAGATTACCCAAATGAGAATAAGCAAAGACTTTTTATTCCAAGCTTGCTATAGCAAGGGAGTCTGCCACCATCTCTTGCATTTGTCAGAGGCTTAGAAGTGGGCAGAGGAATGGGAAAGCTATACAATGAAGAAAAGACAAGGCTGCAGGGCCCTGACTAGAAGCAGTTGGCATGAGGAACCTGTAGGTGAGCTAACTAAAATTAGCACATCCTGTATGATTGGTTAAGACTTTCTCCAACTATTCCTAAGTTGGAAGTGGGGGCAAAATTATGGAAATTATTAATCAAGTCCTAAATTTGGGGTCCATTATTCACAAGTATTATTATTTGGCTTCCTAGACTGGTTGCTAAGAAGAGTTGTCTAAGTTCCTACAAGTCTGAGTTGTGGGTAGTAGGTTGGCTACTACACATTGTGAGTCAGAGTCCTATTTTTATATATGGTCTAGCTATCATCTGTGTTTTTCAGTCTCTCAAGAGCTCCAGGAAGAACATGGAAGGACAGTCCACAAATGGCATGAGCAGAGATTGTTTTTTACAAAGAGGAGGAAAGAACCAGATCAGTATGGATATTTCATGTTCACTCACTCACTTATTCATTAATTTTATTAACATTCATTGGATATCTACTCCCTGGCAGGCATTGTTCTTGGTACCTGGTAATAAGAAAGACGGAGATATAATCCTTAAGCAGTTTATGGCCTTTCTTACCCATGGGCCTGCTGGTGCCCTACAGAAAAGAATTTGAGGGGCTACTTTCTCATTTTTCCCAAGATGAGTATAACTAGTACCACAGATACATAGGAAGGAAGTTAATTAATCACATACAATAGGTACCTAGGGCATTCAGTGTAAAATCCCACCTGGAGCTTAAGAAAGGACGGAAGGAAAAAATGGACACGTAAACAAACAAGTGTAATAAAACATTGTTAAGAGGCTTTCCCCACTTCTACTTAATAATTCCATGCTGCCTACCAACCAACACCACTCCGATGCAGCCATTAATGCCTAGCCAAAGGCAAAGAAGTCAGAGTCAGTCTCCCTTAACTTTTTGTGAGCCTGATGGTGGATTTGTTCATACCCTTCAATGTCTTTGTATTCATATACAGTATTGACCCAGTAGTTTTTAAATTCTGATTCCCATAGCTGGGTTAAATATCCCTCCTTAACGTTGCCAGGAAGATGACTGCCTGAAATCTGTTCCCTGTTCAGCCCTCTAAGCTGACAGTCCTAAGGAGGCCATTGCATACCAAATGATGCCTCCCAATCATGGGATGTAGATATCATGAAATTCATCTTTTTACCCCTCTAATCATTTGGAGACAAGTCTATGTCAGCAGGAATGTCAGAGAAGAATTTGGGATTTATGAAATTGAGCATGTTGCTTTAAACATTTATGTCCATTGTGTATATGATCTCAGAAGACAGTGCTAGCTGCTCCATCCCATCTTATAGCTGAGCAGTTATGAGGTTAACACTGTGTTCAGTGATGGACACAAAGGAATGAAGAGCAGATTCTACTGAAGCTTCAAGAATGATTCCTCAAGAGCGATAACCAAGGTAAGAAGAAATGTGAAAGATACATCCACTGGGACAGATCAGATTGGAAAAGGCATCCCAGGAAGACCATCCTGGCAAGCAAAGGCCCAAATGGATAAAATAGCATGGAACTTTCCAGAATGACAAATGCTTCAGGTTGATCTTCTCTTAAATATGCAACTCTGGATAAGACCCATCCTCTGGAGGCAAGATAACATGGTGGATACTCTGCCTGATGTTTCCAGTTAGTCAGGTTCACTTATGGAAAGAATTCATTAAAGGATGTGGCCAGAGAACACAGAAAGTTGCATGTTCCCCCATAGCAAATATCCCTGGTTTGGAAGCATTCTCTACATCCCCAGGCCTGGATACACTGCCAAGCTCACAGCGTTCCTGCCAAGGATCCAAAATCACATACCATATTGCATGTGGTTTTATGCACTTACCCTTGATTTCCCAGATTATTAATGAGATTATTACTGCATCTGCTCCCTGGCATCCACTGCTCTCACTCATAAACCTGGTTCCCTAAATTCCTTCAGGACAGAAAGCAGGGATGGGAAGTACCAAGCTCAGCAGAGCCTCTCAGGTAACCACACATATCCTCCCAGATGCTGCTCCATAGTTGTCTTGTTCCCTCTACCTCTGAGGCAGGAGCCTCGAGTGGAGACTTCCCCTCCCTATATAGTACATTCCTTTCTCTCCTTCTTGCCCACAAAACATGTCTGGCAGCTCTAGTGACCAATGAACACATTGTAAAGAGGGAAACAGGTGACCTCCTTCCCCCAAGTTTAACAATCCATGGACACACATCAGCACATGGCTGTGTTTTCCCTGTTGGCACCAGAGTAGGGCCTCAATGTACAGCTCTGCAGATTGTACCTTGTCCAAGGAAGGTATGTGGAGGGGATATGAGGGATATGTGGTCCTGATATGAGACAATATCCACCAAAAGGACATTGAACCCCTTTGTTTTGCTGAAAAACACTGTATGAGTTAATATAGCTTTGAATTTCAAGTTATATGAATTCTAAACTCTCAATTAATACATCCAAATACATCCTATTCTGAAGGAGTTCCAGGATGATAAGTTCCTACCTCCACCAGTAATGCCAACTCACTTCTGCATTAGTCTGAATATCAATTCAGAATCAAATGGCCTTGTCTTGTGAAACGTACACTGAAGAAAAGACTGGAAGTCAGCTGGAATGGTTTTGGCCTTTGGATCATTAACTTTATTCATTCATTCAACAACTATTTATTAAGGATCTCTTCCATCCCAGGAATGGGTATAAGCACTGTAGGGGTACAACAGTGAATAAAATAGGCAAAAGTCCTAGCCTTTATGGCACTTACATGGAGGAAGGAGGGAGACTAGCAGAAGGAGATGGACAATAAATAAACAAAATTAGTAAATGAAATATATGGTGTGCTAGATAGTCAAAGGTGTTGTGGAAAAAGCAAAGCTGGGAAAGGGAGTAGAGCTATCTGGGGGAAAATTACAAGTATAAGCAGTTAGTCAGGCAGTAAGGGGTTAGGCCATGTAGTTAAATGGGGGAAAGCATTCCAGGCAGAAGGAATAGCAAGGACAAAGACACTAAGGCAGTAATATCCAAGGCTTATTTGAGCTAGCCAGGAGGCCAGTGTGGCTGAGACAGAGTGACCAAGGATCAACAAAAATAGAGGATGCAATCTAACTACAAGACCTCGTATAGCCACTTAGCTTTTAAATCCTTAGTTTCCTCTTCTGTGAAAAAAAGGAGCAGTAATACCATTTCATAGGGAGCCAAAAAAGTGCCAGAATATATTTGGGAGAACTTGGTAAACCATAAACATAGTAAGGCATTACATAACTGAGACATCTATCCTTTCCCCCTCCCTTCCTAATGCAATCTTCACTTTTCTTTCTCTGTGTCCCTACCCAGCCATGGGTACCACACAAAATGGTAGTGTTCTTGCCCAAATTCCCCCAAAATGTGGTGTGAACACCACCACCCCCTTCATATCCTGACTCAGCTATATGTAGAGGTCTTTTGCACCCAATGGCGGGCCAATTTTAGAGAAGGAAGGAAATGCCCACCAGATACACTTAACCACCCACTAGCTACTACAAGGAGTCAGCCATCTTTGTACAGTGCCTAACACAGAGGAAAAGCTCCATAAATGCGTGGTGAATTGGATGGACTTGAAAAGGAATTTAATGAGCCACCTGGGTGGCTTAGCTGGCTAAACAACTACCTTCAGCTCAGGTCATGAACCTGGAGTCCCAGGTCAAGTCCTGCATTGGGTTCCCAGCTCAGCAAGGAGTCTGCTTCTCCCTCCAACCCTCACCCCTCTCCTGCATACCCTCTCTCTCTCTTTCTCATTCTCTCTCTCTCTCAAAAAAATAAATGAAATCTGAAAAGGAACTTACTGCAGAGGCAGAAAGAAGGAATAATAATGCAAGTGGCCACAAAACAGAAGCCAAAAACTAGGGAAGATCTACATAGACACTTATAATTAAGATAAAATTCACAGGTAAACCTGTAGAATGTTGGTCATTCTACATGTCTCTACAAAGAGACAACCTGCTTGCCTTTGTCTAGCATTTCAAGCCACACCTTCAGGCCAGATGGCTGCCATGGGCATCTGTTCTCCATATGAGGACACAACTCTGCTGAGGTTGAATAGATTCACAAGGGAACTGGGAATAGGTACAATGGAGAAATTCCCAAAAAAATCAAGACTTACAGTCACATTGATCTATGGGACCAATTTATGTTTATTGGCTTATTCTATGGGGAGGCTGGTTCTAGCATTTGATGCTCAAACTGCCCAGTTCCCCCACTCACAGTGGGGCAATGGCTGAACTAGGCCAGTTGTCAGCCAAGAGGGCTCTGGCAATGTCCAGGGATAATCCAAGCTAAATTCAACTAGAGAAAGGGAAGAGTCAAACTTCAGGGCAGCCAGATACAAACATCAAGTTTTGAGGCAGAATCAGAGCAGGAGTGAGGAGCCAGGAGCTCAAATCTGGCAGGGAGGAGACCAAAGAAAGAGAAGCAGACTCCCAGTGGAGAGAAACCTAAGCAGTTACCTCATAGAGCTCTGGGGCACACTGGTAGTGAAGTCATCCTGACTTAAAGGGCAAAAAGGAGGTTCCACAGCAATTTAGGAAACAGACATCCCACAAGCCTTCCTCACAGCTTGTTTGGTGATACTGAGTGAGTCCCTCTGAGCTCTCTCCCTTCCTTCCACCCACATTTCCCCCAAGCCCATGCTGTTACTTTTGATACAATAATTATGCTGTTATTAATTCCCTAACAAGTCCTTTATATTCCCATATATTTCATATTTCACACTTCATATCTCACAACTATTTGACACACACACAACTATATGTTGTGAAGGAAGCCTGGCAGACATCAGTACTCCCATTATACAAGTGTGAAAATAGATCCCATTATACAGAAGTCAGAGGTGGAATTTTGACTGGAGACAGGATCTGCCACATCACATCTAGTTCAATGTAGGGCTGGGGCTTAGAAATCCTGGACAACTTCATGCTTAACATAGTAACAGCAAAAAACAAAAACAGAAAACAAAGCAATGACTTCATTTCTCATGTATCAGCATTCAAACTGTGCTTTGGTGGATGCTGGGTTATGATGAGGCAAGACAGATTTCTGGTGAGGGATATGAAGTGCCAGTATACCTCTACTGGCTGGTCAGAGTCACATATCCGCCGTCCTCAACTTGCTCCTGTCCTCATCTAATAGACAGCAAAGGTGACATTGTGCTTTAAAGATAAGAGGATCCTAATCTTTGTAGTAAGGCCCAAATCAAGCCTTTCTGACTCCTATGAAGATAGGCTACAAGCATTCCAGTCCCAGGACCGAAATTTTCTCCCCAGTGTCACATTAGTTTAGAAAGAAGAACATTGTTCCTCCTTTCACTGAAGAGAAATATATACATATATACATACACACATACATATATATTTTTATATTATATAATATGTATATATGTATAATATGTATATATGTAACATGTGTATAATATGAATAGATGTATAATATGTGTATGTGTAACATACATACATGTTATATAATATTGTTATACAATATAAATATATATATATTTACTCAGAAACATAAGCAAAAGCACCTCTTCCACAAAATCCAGCCCCCACCAACAAGACGCACATTCTAAGACAAGTCATGCTCTTGGTGCTTTCTCTCCATTAAGGTTGTTTTGTTGCTCATTAGATTTCATTTCACCTCCACCTAGGTGCTAGGAATTTACACAAGATATGGTATGTTTTCACCCCGGGTCCAGCTCCTCCCCTCAGAGATGATTCTGGTGCATTCATCTGGCTCAGGAATTGGGGTAAAATCACCTCAATGCATCTCTGTGGTTTCATCTGAAACACAGGCTCTTCCACTGGCCTTTTCCCCAAATCTGTTTTGAAGAAAACCCAAACATCATCCTTAAACCCTGCAAGGCCCTGAAAAGGGCAGTTTTGGTAGATCCAACAAATTCTTGATTCTTGACTTGGAGAAGGCCAACAGAAAATCCTGTACCATTTCAAAGAACAGTTTCTGGACTACCACCAGATATCTATCTCTCTCTCTCTCTCTCCAGCAAGTGGTTTTTACAAGCACTTTGAATGTATATGTTTAACACAATTTATTTGGTTCTTAATAAAGTACTGGCACATCTAGGTTTCTACGGCACATTTTTGCCTTTGTGAGGATTTTAATAACTTTCTCTCTGATAGGAGTCCCAAAAACCTCTGGGTGAGCAGAGCTGGCCTGGGACTGTTACAGGCTAGATGTCCAAAGTTAACAGCTATTGGAAATTTTTATTTATTTTCTTCTTCTGTTTGAGTGTACTTAATGCTATTAAAGTTCTGTCTGGCAGCAGAAAAGGGTATAAAAGTGGCCACTTAAGAAAAGCCATTTGGCCATTTGTGACAACAACTGCCTGATATTGCATTTGATTTAATTGGAAAAGGATGCAGGAAGTCTGTGGCGCATTAAAGAAACTCAGGGTTTGGAGATCATAGGAATTTTCTCCTCTATTTTCTTCTAATAAAATTACCATTATTAAGTAATTTATTGTGTGTCAACAACATACTAGACACTTTTTAAATTATTTGAAATGTACTGATGAGGGGAAAATCATTTAAACTCTTTTGGAAGGGCTCTCTGTGGACCTTCCCAAGCATATGTTCAGCTGACAGGGTGACACTGTCATTAAGACCATCCCCCAAAAGCTACGGAGTCAAAACCAAGACCCTGAGCAGGCATGTAAGGCTCTCTCTCCCCCATTGGCCCCAGCTGTCTCCAAACCTTCTTCCACCATTTAGTTTTCCAGCCACAGCACAGCGTCTGCTGCTTCCTAGGCTCAGTACCCTCTCATTCCCCAGCCCTGGCACCACTCTTCCCTCTGCTTGGCATATCCTTCCCAACTGCTTTGCTTAGGGAATTCCTCTTCCCTCAAACACAAGCATCAGATCTAGCAATTCCGCCGCTAGGTATATACCTAAAAGAACTGAAGGGACTCAAAGAGACATATGCATATCCGTGTCCATGGTGGTATTATTCACACACACACACACACAAAAAAAAAAAAAAACCAGGTAGAGGCAACCCAGGTGTCCATCAACAAACAAATATATAAAGAAAAATGTAAAGAAAATGTGGTATGTGTATTCAGCGGAATATTACTCAGCCTTAGGAAGAAAGGAAATTCGGACACACACTACAACATGGAAAAGCCTTGAGGACGTTATACTAACTGAAATAAGCCAGTCACAAAAAGACAAATACTATATAATTCCACTCACATGAAGTACTTAGAGTCATCAATATCATAGACACATAAAGTGCAACGGTGGTAGCCAGGAGCTGGGGGAAGGAGAGAATGGGGAGTTATTGTTTAATGGTAGAGGTTCAGTTTGGCAAGATGAAGAGCTCTGGGGATGGATGGTAGTGATGGTAGCAGATGGATGTGAATGAACTTAACACCATTTAAAAATGGTTAAGGTGGCAAATTTTAAGTAATGTGTATTTTACCACAATTTTTTAAATTTAAAGATTGGAAAATGAAAAATAAAAAATTTAAAATCTCAGCATCTCTATGAAAACTTTCCCCATTTCCCAGCGCCAACAGAATTGGTCCTTTCTTCCTCTGAGCTCCAATTCAGAAATTAATTCAAAATTAATCTAGTCTTTTCTTTAAAAAGGAAGATATGGGTAGCATTAATTTTTCAGATCTCAAGAACACATGAAACACTCTAAGTCTGCCTTTAAAAAGGTAAAAAATGTATTAGATCATTCTAATCATTTCTGCTCCTTTCCTTATACAACTGACCTTGAGTGACTGGGCCAGCTTCTTCTCTTGACACCTTCCTGCTGAGTTCCAGTATCAGATCAGCTCTCTAACTACAAGATGCACAGACAGTACAGCTGGATCCAGTGACCATTCTGTTCCACTTGCCTCAATTCCTTAAACTAGATCCTACTCCCCTTTACTTTGGGTCACTCAGGTGAGGCCTCAGGCCACTGACAGATGTCCCCTTCCTCTAGTCCTGTGAATATTGCAATTCTGGCTCCCCAACAGACCCACCCATACACATCAAGCATAGTGCAGGGTTCTGATGAAACTACTTTGTTTTTAAAGATGAAACTTTAAGGAGCATTCCAAACTTTCAGTGGCCCGAAGGAAGGCAGGTAATAAGTACATAAGTATTCTCTTAAAATGCTAACGTTCTTAGACTATAAGAAAGTCAAGTGTTCATCCATTAATATAAATTAGAAATAATCTCATTAACCAAATCCTACAAAAGATAAGAGTGCATAGGAAGTGAATTTTGTTTGGGGGCTGGGTGGAGGGGGTGGTTGTTAGTAATAATTTTAGCATACATGGTCCTTTTTGGAGAGGGGTAGGGTTAGGGATAGGGTTAAGGCAAATAAGGAAACTATGTGCCAAGAAGACTAAGGAGACGGCAAGAGGGAGGAAGATGTTAACCAAACTTCAGCTGTTTCTAAAAGTAATAATCATCCTCATTAGGCCTAGTTGTTTCTGTGTCCCAAAAAGAAAGAACTTTTCTTTTCCTCTGCCCTGCACCAAAGAACTCGAAATCAGCACTGGGGCTCTGATTGTGAGTTGTGCTATGTTGTCAGTTAAGAATGACCTTATGAAAATACTTCTTGACTCACAATCTTCAGGAATACTATATAGGCATATGTATTTTAAGTGAATAAATACTATATTAAGCATATAGTCATTATATTTTCATTCGTGATTTGTTGGAAAAATAGGCCAACTTCCAAACAATGCTGAGAATGTTGTTTGTTCAACAGAAGATTCCCTGTACTGAATATAGTCAGTAAATTGCAAACTAAAGAATAATTTGGGAAGAAATACCAAGAATCGGGACACCTGGGTGCCTCAGTGGGTTAAGTCTCTGCCTTTGGCTTGGGTCATGATCTCAGGGTCCTGGGATTGAGCCCCGCATCAGGCTCTCTGCTCAGCAGGGAGCCTGCTTCCTCCTCTCTCTGCCTGCCTCTCTGCCTACTTGTGATTTCTGTCTGTCAAATAAATAAATAAAATATTTAAAAAAAAAAAAAAGAAATACCAAGAATTGTCATCCTCTGCATTAGTCTCCCAGGGCTGCTCCAAGTTGCCACAAACTTGGTGGCTTAAATGACAAAAATGTAAAATTCCCTCACAATTTTAGGGGCTAGAAGTCTGAAGTCCAGGTATCATCAGGACCACCCTCCCTCTGAAGGCTCTAAGTATGATCCCCACTTGTTTCTTCCAGCTTCTGGCACCCAGCAATCCTCAGGGCTCTTTGGCTTGTAGCTGTATCAGGTATCACTCTATTCTCTCCCCTTGTCTTCACATGACCATCTTCTCTGTGTCTGTCCTCTGCCTAAATCGCCCTTTTCTTTCTTCTGTAAAGACACCAAGTATGGAACTGAGTAGATTAAGTGGATTTAGTGGGTTAAGTCTAGAATGATTTCATCTTAAGATCATTTTTCCCTTTTTCTCTATTATGTTATGTTAGTCACCATACAATACATCATTAATTTTTGATGTAGTGTTCCATGATTCATTGTTTGCATATAACACCCAGTGCTCCATGCAATAGGTGACCTCCTTAATACCCATCACTGGGCTTAGCCATTCCACGCCCAAAACCCTCAGTTTGATTCCTTGAGTCCATAATCTCTCATGGCTCATCTTCCCCTCTACTCCCCCCTGCCCTTCATTTTCCCCTTTCTTCTCCTAATGTCATCCATGCTATTCCTTATGTTCCACAAATAAGTGAAACCATATGATAATCATCTTTCTCTGTTTGACTTATTTCACTTAGCATAATCTCCTCCAGTTCCATCCATGTTGATGCAAATATTGGGTATTCATCCTTTCTGATGGCTGAGTAATATTCTACTTTATATGTGGACCACATCTTCTTTATCCATTCGTCTGTTGAAGAGTGTATCAGTTCCTTCCACAGTTTGGCTATTGTGGGATGCTATGAGCATTGGGGTGCACATGGTCCTTCTAGTTACTACATCTGTATAAATACCCAGTAGTACAATTGCAGGGTTATAGGGTAGCTATTTTTAACTTTTTGAGGAACTACACTGTGTTCCAAAGTGACTGTACCACCTTGCATTTCCACCAACAGTGTAGGAGGGCTTTTCTTTCTCCACATCCTCTCCAACACTTGTTGTTTACTGTCTTGTTAATTTTGGCCATTCTAACTGGTGTACTGTGGTATCTCAATGTGGTTTTGACTTGAATTTCCATGGCTAAAGATGATGAACATTTTTCATGTGTCTGTTAGCCAGTTGTATGTCTTCTTTGGAGAAGTGTCTGTTCATGTCTTCTACCCATTTTTTGACTTGATTATTTGTTTTTTGGGTGTTGAGTTTGAGAAGTTCTTTATAGATCTTAGATACCAGCCCTTTATCTGTAGTGTCATTTGCAAATATCATCTCCCATTCCATGGGTTGTCTCTCTGTCAAATAAATAAATAAAATCTTTGTTTCCTTTGCTGTGGAAGAATAAACACTATTAAAATGTCTCTACTGGGACGCCTGGGTGGCTCAGTTGGTTAAGCGGCTGCCTTCGGCTCAGGTCATGATCCCAGCGTCCTGGGATTGAGTCACATCGGGCTCCTTGCTCGACAGGGAGCCTGCTTCTCCCTCTGCCTCTGCCTGTGCTCTCTCTCTCTCTCTCTAACAAATAAATAAATAAAATCTTTTAAAAAAAAATGTCTCTACTGCCCAGAGCAAACTATACTTTCAATACCACCCTAATCAAAATACCAAAGGCATTTTTCAAAGTGCTGGAACAAACAATCCTAAAATTTGTATGGAACAAGAAAAGACCCCAAATCTCCAAGGAATTGTTGAAAAAGAAAAACAAAGCTGGGGGGCATCACATTGCCTGATTTTGAGCTATATTACAAAGGCATGATCACCAAGACAGTATGGTAGGCACAAAAACAGACACATAGATCAATGGAACAGAATAGAGAGCCCAGATATGGACCCTCAACTCTATGGTCAACTGATCTTTGAGAAAGCAGGAAAAAATATCCAATGGAAAAAGGACAGTCTCTTCAATAAACAGTGCTGGGAAAATTGGACAGCTATATACAGAAGAATGAAACTCGACCATTCTCTTACACCATACATAAAGATAAACTCTAAATGGATGAAAGACCTCATTGTGAGACAGGAATCCATCAAATTCATAGAGGAGAACATAGGAAGTAATGTTTTTTACACTGGCCACACAACTTCTTTCAAAACACATCTCATCTCAAGTTCCTTAACTAATTTTATCTATCAAGACCCTATTTCCAAGTAAGGTCACATTCTGAGGTTCCAGGTGGACATGAATTTTTGGAAGACATGATTTAGCCCACCATACCCTCCAAATGGGTAACAGTAAATGTGAATATAAGAATGAGATGTGTTGTCTACAGGAGTACCCCACTATTACCATCAAGAATGAGATACGTCCCATATCTCATGTAGGGAAAGGAATATCTTCTAAAATCTCAACAAGGAAACCACAATGTAAGCTGCATAATATCAATTATTTATACCATTTAAAGTTAACAGCAGGGGTGCCTGGGTGGCTCAGTGGATTAAGCCGCTGCCTTCGGCTCGGGTCATGATCTCAGGGTCCTGGGATCGAGCCCCACGTCGGGCTCTCTGCTCTGCGGGGAGCCTGTTTCCTCCTCTCTCTCTGCCTGCCTCTCTGCCTACTTGTGATCTCTGTCTGTCAAATAAATAAATAAAATCTTAAAATAAATAAATAAATAAAGTTAACAGCATATTGAAGAAGACCAGAGGAGGGGGATTCTGAAAAACTTATGGAGTTTTGATACCATCCCAGAAAGAAAATGATTTTATTGTAATTAACTGTTACTAGTTACCTAGAGCAGAATGTTCTCAAACAGCTTTTCACAGAAAACTAGTTCTATGGGATGTTCCTAGAATTAACATTGTACACACATGCACACCCACACAGAGTTTGGTACTCAGCATTCACAAAACCTCACTTGTGAGGAGCAAAGCTAAGGACCTGCTCTTGTCCCACAGTGACCTCACCACAAAGCAGTGGTGTGGAAGGGTTGCCCTAAGCAGCCAGCTGTGCTTTCCCTCCACAACCCACCCTCTTCCTATAGCCCTCTACTCCTGCATTTAAAATATGCAGTGCACACATTCCACATATGGATAAACTCTTGACAAGGGATTGTAAATTCCCAAGTATTTATTTTCTCTTCATCAGTGAACTGAAGGAAGAAGTTGTTCTTCTAAGTACAAGAATATTATTCATCTTATATATAATTAAATTGCAGAGTATACTTTAAATCATACAACGACCTTCTTAAACAAGTTAAAAATACTAAAAATGGTGCTTGAAAATGTGGCTGTGCTCTGAAGCATCATTCTGAGCTTCCACCTGTTTGAAGATTCATGAAAGGAAAAAGAGTTTTCTCTATGTACCTTATTTAAAAGTTGGGACTCTGGGCATCTTGCACACATATGCATACGTACTCACACACACACCATAAACTCCGTCCCACTCGCCTCACTCACCTCCTCGCTGCCAGGCACACCTATTTACAGGAAAGAAGACACAAACAGTACACCAAAAAAAGAAATCAGTGAAACCAAATAGTAAGAACAGAACAATGGAAGCGGGGCAAGAGTGAAACATGACCAGAAACCCCCAACACTTTAAAAAAAAAAAAAATCCGTTACACTTGGGTGCACTTCTAAATTTCCAAAGACTGTTCTTGACTATCTTCACAATTTAGATCCATCCTCATCACTGACCCTAAAACAAGCCCCAGCAACTTGAAGTCCCCTTCTGGCAGAGTAATAGCAGAGACAAATTTATCATTGGTGGTTAGTCTGATCAAGCAAGCTGATCCTTGGTTGGGATGCATTTCCCAAAAATGTCAGGGCTGGAGACAGGAGGGAAATGGAAATTCTGTGCTCTAAATAAATGTTTGTTGGATAGATGGATGGAGATACTTGTGAAAACAATCCCAGGAAGACAGAAGATGTTGTTTAAATTTTCAATGACATAATAAAGTTATTAATGAGCTTGGCATTGGACCATGACTTACACATGTCTACTTTTTATAAAATGAGAATAGGCTTAACTGTTAATTACCAAAATCACTAGGCTAATTGGAACAATACGTTTTCGGTTTCAACATGTCATTGTGTGTGGGCTCAAAACCTGGATCTATTTGTAAATATTTGTTATTCCTTACAAGATGATTAAGATCCCAGATACTCCCAAATTTCAGAATGTTACTTCTTACTCGATGCCCTCTGAAAAATACTTTGATAACTAAACCCCTTGTTATTAAGCTAAGAATATTTTTTAAGATTTATTTATTTATTTGAGAAAGAAAGAGAGGTGGGGAGGGGCAGAGGGAGAGAAGAAGACTCCTGTCTGAGCGTGGAGCCCTATGTTGGGCTCAATCCCAGGACCCTGAGATCCTGACCTGGGCTGAAATCAAGATTCAACTGCTTATCTGACTGAGCCAGCCAGGTGTCCCTACGCTAAGAAGATTTTTAACCTCATACTCACATAAATTCCAAAAGACACTGCATTACACTTTTTGTGCTTTGGGTAAATGGCATAACATTTCAATGTCATAAAGGCTAGGAATCTGGGTCGGTGGGTTCTCACTCTGGATGTGTGATTTGGGGCAGATGACTTTAATCTACCTGGATTTTAGTCTCCTCACTTGTAGAGTACCGTGTGTAGGTTAGAATAACTGCTTAAATTATATTAAGATATATTTCTATAAAGTGAAAATAAAAAATATACAATAACCATTATGTACTTAAATACCCAAGCTTCACAAATGCATTGATAGACTTTGAATGAAGTTCATAAAAAAAAAAAAAAAGACCTAAACAAAAAAGGAGGCTCAGGGGTAAAACCAGCCCTGCGGAGAACAGACACCCATACCTATGGCTGGCAATTACAGATACGAGATTCTAGACAAAAATCTGCCACTTGGATCTGTCATTAGGCTTTTCCAAGGGTGGAGACACTTAGCCAGGCTATAGAAGAGAGGGCAAAGAGTTCTTAAGATTGCAGAGAGGATCCTCTTGCAAAGAGTGGTCAAAGACCTGGGCTAAGTCCAGAGGACATAGAGCCTGATAAAGGCAAGAGACTGGTAAAGGCATCAGTGCATCCCTGATGGCCAAGGGAGGAGAGGAAACTTCCATGAGAGCGCTGGGAGCTGACAAGAAGGAGATATGTCTCCTATAGCTAGGAAGGGCCTCATGGAAGACAGCAAGCCTTGCAGCATCTGGAAACAAGCCCATCCAGGAGGTCTCCCTGCCTGGATGAGGAGACCCCAACAGCAAGGCTCTGGGTGGGGTGCACCATCAGAAGCATAAGCAGAAAATGGTGCCAGACAAAGATACGGTGAGTAGTTCTCTCATGCAGTAGTCTCCAAATAGCCCCAGATGTGCCCCCATATCCTCTGCCATAACCAGAGGGCACTGACCCAAAATGCAAACTGAGCCAGTCAAGTCAGATTTTTCTGCCCTGGCCTCTCCTTCCTGCTGCTGCTTTCTCTGTCTTGGGCGGGGGGGAGGCTAAAGTAAGGAAAAGAAGAGGCTAAGCCTGTAAGTCCAGGCACTAAGCACAGTGAAGGATGCTTGAGTGAGAGATTAAAGCTTCTGTTTAGATTGGGCTTTTTTAAAGAACTTCCAACTCAGACTATGAATTAATACCTAAAAGTGACACAAAAGTTCTGGAATCTGCCCAAAATACCATCCAGGAGTAGGGAAGAGAGATTTCCAGATGCACACGTAAAAGAAAAAAGTGGTGTGAACACATAAAATCATGTTGTGATGTCTACCTCACCAAGTCCCATTGTTACATAAATATTTTACCATATTTTTGTCAGAGCCTTCTTTTTAATAGATAAAACTTTATAGATACAAAGTTCTTCCTCCCAGTTTACCTCTCACACTCCCCAGAAGCAGCCTCGATCCTGAAGTGGGCTTATGTCATTCCTGCCTGTGTTTTTATGTTCTCACAATGTAATTATAGATTTGAAAACAGCATATGGTATTTTAAATTTGGGGCATGCTGACTAAGATCCTTTGTAACTGATCTGTGGGATGGTATGCTTTTATTTATTGTAATTAAATTAACAGACGTGAAGGGACTTTTTAATTCCCCCTCTACACTTGAGTCTCCTTGTTCATGAACAAAATACAACTCACGACACGATAATGCAGAGAGAAGAGCCTCGCCTGAGCAAGTGGCTGGGCTAAATTAGATGAAGCAAAGCCAGCCAGGTAGGTGCACTTCGAGAGGAAAAGAAATCACGGTGCAGATACAGGATGCAGCCAGAAGAGGGCGATATAATCTAATAAAAAAAGTGCATGCTAGGGCAGTAATTACTTGGTGGCTAATTAGGCACAGACCTCTAACACAACCTTTAAGCACTAGAAGGTAAAATTGAAAAACACAAGCCTGATCATGTGAATTATTTGCCCAAGGTCAGAAAGCCGGTTAATATTTACCACTTCTGCCTTCTAGTTCAGCACAATGGGAGGTCTGTTGGCAGTCCTGTAAATGACTAATTCGGCAGACACAAGAAATCAGATTGGCCTAAATCAGGATGATGTTTGTACTTATTGAATTTTCTGTGATCCCTTGTGCTGGCTTTAAGCCCCCAACATGCTCAACCGGGCACTTGGATCACCACCAAGATATTAGTGTTCATGGAGAGAACCAGAGATAAAGAATTTGGAGAAGTAAAAATATAAAATTGTACAGAAGCAGGGGTGTTTTTAACCCCCCCAAAACAAAAACAAAAACAAAATTTAAGCCCCAATTCTTTACATTTATTCTAAGCTATGATGATAATGTTTTATGTGAAATTTTAAGAATGCTATCAAATGCACATGCTATGGATTACCCAGTTGGGATAGGGGTATGAATCAAATTAGGACAGTTAATGCTGAAGTCACAAAGAAAGGCCAACATCGAATTAGCTACCATTGTAAAGTGGGGGTCAGCAAATCGGTCCAGGCCTAATTTTCAAATAGTTTTATTGGAAGAGAGCCAATCCCACTTGTGTACACAGCATCTGGGGCTCCTTTGGAGTAGCTGAGTAGCTGTCACCGAAACACAGGGTATCGTCACTTTGGCTTTTTGGCCTACAAACCTTAAATATATACTACCTAGTCTTTCACCCAAAAATGTTTGCCAGCTCCTCTTACAAAGCAAAGCTCTCCAATCAAGCTTTCTACGATGATGAAAATGTTCTATTATCTATGCTGTGCAACACATTAGCCACTGGCCCCATGTGGTTACCAAACACTTGGGAGTGTGGCTGGCGGTTACCATCCTGGACAGCAATGGAAGAGCAGAATTACTTTATTTTATTCTCAATTAATTTAAAATTGAAAGAGGCACATGTGGTCAGGAACTTTGAGGAATTAATCGCCTCACGGCATCTGTCAACTCTTGGCTCCCCACAGTGCTGAGGTTGTGTTACTTACAAAAACAGGCTGTGGGACAGATTCACCCCAGGGCAGGATTTCACTGACCCTGGCCTCACAGTGTTAACGCATGGAAACTCTGGGCTCTCTTTGTGACTTCAGCACCAGCTGTCCTCTCCTTCCCAAGACTCTCTACTTCCTTCTGAAAGACCATGGCTCAAAAACTCTCCTGGGAGGGGTGTGCGGTGGTGGACAGGGAAGACACAACCCACCACTAGGTAAAGCTGGATTGAATTTCTTTATCTTATATTTAGCTTCTTTAATCTGCACCAGTGAATCGTGTAGGAATATTTTGACTGCAGGGAACAGGACACCTAATCATGGCCTGAGCAACCAGGGTCTATTTATTCTCACAATAGCCTAGAGGCAGGCAGCCCTGGCATTGGCTCCTCCAATCATCGATCATCGACACCAGAGCCAGCACTCTACAGTTCTGCTGAACTTCCTCTCTCGGTTGTAAAAAGGCTGCTGAGGCATCTAAGTCCGAAAGAAGTGGGAATGGGCATTGCACTCAATGCATCTGTCCCTTTTATCAGTGAAATGCAAGACTTCCCAGAAGATACTCTGGCTATAAACCCTCACCTTTTTGGTACCTGGGTCATAGACCCACCAGAGCTCTAAGAGCTCTAAGAGAGGCTGGGAAAGCAGGACTGGATTCACCAGGAATGGCTGTCAACCAGGCATGAGCACACCAGTCCTATGAAGGAGGGGAGAGATAATTGTGTAAACGACTAACAGTGTCTCCCAGTTAGAGAACAGCTTAGGGCCCAAGGGTGTCCTCCATGATAACTTTCCAGGATGTCATGAACAGGTATGTGTTCTTTATACCCACCCCTAGGTTTGAGAACTATTTACTGCCTACCTATGCGACATCAGGCATTGGGCCAGATGTCAGGCAGGGGCGGAAGACAGGGCTGGACACGCTGGCCTAGAATATGGAGTGTCTGTACAAAGGCGTGAATGAAAGGTTTTATGGAATAATATAAAGATCTGTGACAAGCCACTGATTTACATATCCACTTAAACGTCTCAATACATTTTTTTTTATTTAAGCTTTATTTAAACATATAATGTAACGCCACCACCCTCTCCCAACCCCTCTCCCCCCCACCCCCCTCAGTTTGTTTTATGACATTAAGAGTCTCTTTTGGTTTGTCTCCCTCCCGATCCCATCTTGTTTCATTTTTACTTTTCCTACCACCTTAACTCCCACCCCCATTGCATCTCCACTTCCTCATATCAGGGAGATCATGTGATAGTTGTCTTTCTCCAGTTGACTTATTTCGCTAAGTATAATATGCTCTAGTTCCATCCATGTCGTCGCAAAAGGCAAGAGTTCATTTCTTTTGATGGCTGCATGGTATTCCATTGTATATATATACCTCCTCTTCTTTATCCATTCATCTGTTGATAGACATCTAGGTTCTTTGAATAACTTGGCTATTGTGGACATTGCTGCTATAAACATTCGGGTACACGTGCCCCTTCGGATCACTATGTTTGTATCTTTAGGGTAAATACCCAGTAGTGCAATTGCTGGGTCATAAGGTAGCTCTATTTTCAATTTTTTGAGGAACCTCCATGCTGTTTTCCAGAGTGGTTGCACCAGCTTGCATTCCCACCAACAGTGTAGGAGGGTTCCCCTTTCTCCACATCCTCGCCAGCATCTGTCATTTCCTGCAGTCAATACATTTTACCTGCAAGTATTTTCTGAGTGATCCGGCTTACTATGACATTTTACTGCATATCTGTAAACATAGTTTGCTTTGTGATTATTTTGATTGTTTTAAAACCTCCTAGGAGATACAAATCTTGGTGAGTCCATGTGTAAGAAAGGTGCTAGAGTTTTTGTTACTTTTCTATGTGAGTCCTCCATTCTATTGGGGTGGCAGAAATAGTATCCATGAATTTGTAGTTCTCCACAGTTGAGCCTAAGTCCAGGGAAAGAGGAGACACCTTTTGAAAGAAAAGAACAGCCCGACCAATGACAGCATCTGAACACATCAGCAACGGTTGAGGTCCAATCCCATCATCCACCTGCTTGTGGAAAACACATCCCTCACTCAGCCTCATGGCCCCTTCAGGGATGATGGATGCCTTGCTCTGCTTCCCTGTCTTAGGAAGTCATTCTGCAGTTATGTTCCACAGTGTGGTACAGGTGATTCTGTGAGGCTGCTAGGGCCCCTTACAGGCTCAACAATCACTGTGGTCATCTCTACTCTGAACTCCTACCACCTCTATGTAAGAGAATAAGGATCAGCCCCCAACCACATTATTAAATCCTACAGTTCCAACAAAGGGCTGTGTGGCCTCCTGGGATGCTGGCAGGAGGGTAGGACAGAGGGCCACTCTCCAGGAACCCACTTATTTCTGCATTCTTGAGGCTTCCTTATCTCTTTTTCTCCCCTGGAAACTTTCAGCCAGTTATTTGAGGGCTTCTACATAGTTTATAGTAACATATTTTATCTTCAAGTATTTTCCATCATAGATCATTCACATGTCTCCAAATTAGAGTCATCTCCAAAGCAGCAGAAGAAACTGAGAGTGTGAGGGAATTTATCCAATAAGGAGGAAGACAAGAAGCTTAGCTTATCGACCATCCCTCTCCTCCCCATAAGACGCACCATGTGGGAAAAGCAAGGCTGTAGGATCACCCCTCCCTTCCACATTAGCTCTACCTGCATGTCTGAGATTTTGCTTCCCTTTGAAATTATCATTCAGATTCATATGGAAATAATTTCTGTGAACATACACAATGGGTCAGAGGTGAAGCACACTCTAAGCAAAGGGACAAATGAATCAATGAATTGTGTCTTGAAGGGTGAAAGAGGGCTAGCAGATTGAAGAGCTGGAAAAGCTGCCAGACACTGAAGAAAGAGGATAGCCTCAGGCACGGACACTAGTTGGAGTAGTTAAGTGCTGGGATTATTTAAAGAATTGCAAGTATAGTAGTCCCCTTATCCATGGGGATATGTTCCAAGACCCTGAGTACATGCCTGAAACCACGGGTAGCACTGAACTCTACGTATACTGGTTTTTCCTATATATACACACCTGTGATAGAGTTCAATTTATAAATTAGGCACAGTAAAAGGTCAACAACTAATAATAAAATAGAACAATTATAACAACATACTATGATAGAAGTTATGTGAATGAGGTGTCTCTCTCTCTCTCAAATATCTCATTGCACTCTTCTCATCCTTCTTCTTCTAGTGAGGATGTGAGATGATAAAATGCCCTCATGGTAAGATGAAGTGAGATGAGTGATGCTGGCTTTGTGACCTAGGTTTGGGCCACTAGTGACCTTCTGAAGATATGTCAGGAGAACCATCTGCTTCCAAACCACAGTTAACTGAGGGAAACTGAATCCTCAGACAACAAAACCACAAATGGGGGACTGCTTTACCTCATCAGCAGTCATGTGCACTGGTTTAGTTCTACAAAGTCCCTGCAAACACTACATTAGCCAGTACTGAACCACTGCTTCTAGGGGAAAAGACAGGGTTAGGTTCCTACAGTCCTGTGGTCACAATATATTCATCAACCGATCAATACTTGAATTTTTTTATCTGTGTTCATGCTTAAAGAGAGTTATTTAAAATATATTATTGATTCGTGAACA
>RCUC01069374.1:0-13644 GCA_003697995.1 Taxidea taxus jeffersonii | reverse complement strand
TTTTTTTTTTGTTTTTGAGAGTTTGCTATGGACTTTAGAGTATACATCATTGTCTTAGCCAATATACCCTAAAAAATTAAAACATAAAAAAATGCATCTTATAGTCACCCGTTTTTTTATTTGCAGGTATATAACTGTTGAAGACATTTGCATAATTGTTGACTTTTAGCTATGACAAATAGTAGTACCAGCACATTCTAGGTGATGTGTTTTGGAGAACACATATATACATATATAAACATTTCTGAAGAACACATCGTGTTCTTATGGACGGTTCTAGTTTAATTGCTAAGTCACAGGATATGCCCATCTTAGTAGATACTACCAATGAGTTTTCCAAAATACTGTGAAATGTATCATTTATTACCCATTTAAGATACTTATTTAAATTACCCATTTATCAACAGCATGCAGGATTTCTGGTTGTTTAGGGCCTTTTATTAAAGTCAAAAATACAGTCTATCTATATTCTTTGGCAACATGTTCTCTTACTGAGAAGACCAGAGACAAAAACATAAGCATTAACAAAAGCAAACCAAAAAAAAAAAAAAAAAAAAACAAAAACAACCAACCAACTTACGTCAAACTATGAAGTATAAATGATAGAAACATATATAGGCAGATCCACACTGAGAAAGCAGCATGGCCTAACAAAATCTTTGCAGAAAAAGTGAGACCTTGAACTGGGGCCTTGAAGGATGAGATCAATTTTATAGACAAGAGGAAAGCAGCAAAGATTCAAGGCAGAGATACTGGCATAAGCAAGATGGCTGAGAAGCAGATGATACGGTCGGTGTGTGAGTGAGTGCATGTGTTGTTCAATATTTTTTTTTATCCTAAAATCAAGCTATTCATTTAGTCACCATTTTTGGATTATCTCCTGAATGTCAGGCCATGTCTTAGGTTGAGTAGGCTATTTAAATGTAACCCAAGTCTAAAGAAAATTCATTAAAGTCCTAAGGCTTTATATGATTTATGGTATAGATCATAATAATGTTCTATAGGTAAGAGGCAAAGGCTAAGATGGCTTGTTCCCCTTTTTTCCCCTACCAATCCCCCTTTTGTAGGCAAAGGGAACTGCCTTGTATGACTATCAAGGCAAAGCACACTCAGCTGATTCCCACCGCTCTTTCCTCTTCACGTTGAGACCCAGGGAAGGAAGCCATCAGCGTCAGAGGCTTCCTCCTGCAACTGACTTGAATGCAGTGATTTGTTCTACCCAGGTCTTCTCTACAGGCTGTACCTCCACTTCCCCAACAGCATTTGCAGTGGAATAAAGAAGAGGCTTTAAAATATGACACTGCATTTAATAAATGGTTATGATTCATTTTTAAAATAAAGCATAAGCTAGTCTAGATGGTATTGAAATGGGTAACTGGTACACAAAGGGTGCTGACGTTCTACCACATTTTATCAGTGGAAGTCTGCAGAAGAAAGCTGGGTCACCTGCTAAGTACTGGGGAAACTTAAAAGATGTAGCAAAGTGTAAGAAGACTTTGATGGCAGTGCCTATCAAAGCACATTCCTTCCTACACTGAAAGACCTAGAATAGAGTTGGTTGAGGAGAAAATGTATTGACTGGGTAAGGTGTGAACATTGTGTGGAATTCAAGTGGCTCACTTGCGTCTCATATTGGGGCTCCATTGAAGGGAAATGAATTATGTACCCAATGCTCCCATGTTCTATACACCGTGGTCTCATAATAATATCACCATGGGTACCCCAGAGCAGGATATTTTAATGAAAACTGCCAAGAATGTTCTATTACTGCATCTACATAGATATTCACTGGACTTATTTATTTAGTTTTAGGGTAGGATGCTTTCTGGGATGTTTTCTATTATCTCTTGGAATACAAAGTGACTTTTCATCTAATTTTATTCCAATATCATTCCCTTTAATAAGTGACCCAGGACATCTATTTATAAGAGCCAACAAACACAAACACAAAGTATTTTGAATATGCCTGTAGTTTAGTGGAATTCTAAGTTAAAAACAAACAAAAGTGGGCATGATGAATCCATAGATATATTATAGACATATAATAGTTGTAAGAACAACTATTATAACTTTTTATTTCTGTAATACAGCTCTCTCTTAAATAAACGGGGCTGTCTATTCAGTCCTTATAGTCCATTTTAGAATAGTAATGTTATAATCTTCCGGTTTATTTTTTCACAGAAGTTTTTTATTAGAAAAGCTATCAGACTAACTAAAGATAAAAAAGATATTCTTTTTTTTTTTTTTTAGTAGCCTCCATGCTAGGCTCACAACCCTGAGATCAAGACCTGAGCTGGGATCAAGGGTCAGTCACCTAACTAACTGAGCCATTCAGGAGCCCTGACATGAACTTTTGAGTTTCAACGCTCTAGTCTTCAGGTGAAAAGAAAAGTTTAGAGAAAGTAATATCCAAAATAGGAAATTTGCCAAATGTCTGAATGTTCTAGAATAAATAAGAAACAGTAGAAGTGCTACAGAAATACCAAGCATGGTATGATATAAAATACTTAGTATTAAGTATGAACATGGCTCATTATTCTTCCATGGCCTTGACAAATAATTGTAACAGTAGCTGACATTTTCTGAGTGCTCCATCTCTGTTAGGCATCGTGCTAAGTACTCTGGGTGTATTATTTCATTTAATGCTCACAACACCCTAGGAAGTGTGATAATATTATGATTCCTATCTGGCAAGTGAGATAACCGACCCAAGGAACTTCAGAATCTTGCCCTGATTCCATAGCTGGTCATCAGCAGAGTGCAGACCCAAGTCTGGTTTTCTTTAACCCAAATCATTAGGCTCCATGGCAGTTGGGGCTTAGAGGAGAGGCAGCTCCTCTTACACTTATGCTTCTTGGTTTTCTATTAAGAGCCTGCCATGTGTTCTGTTTCTCCTGTAATGACTAATACTCCAAAGGGAAAAGAAAAAGGCTTCTGTGCTGAAAATCAACATGATGGCTTCTGACCCACTTCTGGGCAAACTCCTGGGTGGGATTGACAAGCCTGACCCATTCTCTTCCCCATTCCCGGGCCATAGAGTGTCTCAGCAGAGCCTCAGACTGGGCCTTAAGGGCTACTAAGAAGGCTCCAAGTGCCTCCTCTTGCAGTGGTCATAGCATTTCTCAGGGAGGTGAAGAGGGGCAGGGAGCCTGGAAGGCAGGAAGACTTTAGCAACTCTGCTGAGTTAAATGTGAAAATACAACACATTTTCCCACCTTTAAAAATCAGTGGGCTTCAATTCTAGAAAACATAAAAACAAAATGAGTCAAACAAAAATTATAATGTTGCTACTCCAAAATAACCAGTTTAATGTATTTAAAACCAAATGAAATCACAGGCCACATACTCTTTTGAAAAGATTATGTTTACCTTATAGTAGGCCATGCACATGTTTTTTTATATTCCCATATCTTAAAAATATTATAGGTAATCTCAATCATGGTTGGCTGATCGCATAACAGATACTGTTTTGTTGAGAACCTCTTCTGTCCCAGGCTTCCTCTAAGCACTTTCTACATATTTGCTTGCTTAATGCTAGTGTGAACTTCAGGAATTCCCTTTGGCTGGACATTTTCTTTCCACTTTTTCTGGGAGTAGAGCCACTATGATAAATCACAGTGAATGTGTACAAACATTTAGCCATAAGAATATCCCTTGTAATTTGGTTTTACTTTAATAAAAGAACTTAATCGCTAAAGGTGAATTTTGCTCTTGGAGAGGCAGATAGTTTTGGAAATCAGGCCTGACCTGGAGGACCTTTGCAAAACTGGGCTGTGGCCATTTGGAAGCTGAGGACATGCTTCTTGGTCTTTCGCCTTGACATTCTGTGGATTCCACATGAGTGAGAAGGGAAGCATGAAGCACACTCACTGAAGAGGAAAGGGGGGAGGATTCCTCTTCCCTCCCCACTGTAATGGGGAATGGAATGGGGAATTATGCTCCCCAAACTTGCCTCTTATTGTAGAATTCTGATTGATTCTTTTTTTAAAAAAGATTTTTAAAATTTATTTGACAGAGAGAGAGAGATCACAAGTAGGCAGAAAGGCAGGCAGAGGGGGATGCAGGCTCCCTGCTGAGCAGAGAGCCCGATGTGGGGCTTGATCCCAGGACCCTGAGATCATGACCTGAACCGAAGGCAGAGACTTAACCCACTGAGCCATCCAGGCGCCCAAATTCTAATTCCTAAGTGAAACAAGTATCAGCACAGTTGCTTTATATAAGATCATTTCTAAAACCACAGTCCCTAAAAATACTTTGTGATGGGCTTGAAATAGGTACTTTCATGATTCCAGCTACATGTGGGAGAGTCCTGATTAATTCTTTTTTTTTTTTTTTAAAGATTTTTATTTATTTATTTGACAGAGATCACAAGTAGGCAGAGAGGCAGGCAGAGAGAGAGGAAGGGAAGCAGGCTCCCCGCTGAGCAGAGAGCCCGATGCGGGGCTCAATCCCAAGACCCTGAGATCATGACCCAAGCTGAAGGCAGAGGCTTTAAACCACTGAGCCACCCAGGTGCGCCCTGATTAATTCTTAAATGAAGCAAGTATCTGCACTATTGTTTGATTCAGTATCATTTCTGAAAGGAGCACCATCCTTACACACTCTTTGTTTTGGTGTTGAAGTGGATGCTTTTATGACATCAGCTCTGCTGTAGGTCACCCGCCAAAGATTTCCTATTATTATTGATGTTATTATTAATTATCATTATTTAACCCGTGGTCGGTGGACACTTTGGGAGATGGGGCAATCTAATCATAGTGCCGTCTGCGCACATTCTCTGGAGGCCAGTTATTGCTCAGAGTGGGCGCGTCCATTGCCCCCCTCCCGGACTGCCCCATTTCCAGGATGGAATATGCTGACAGCCGACACGGAGCCGACTCTAGCATGCTGCGATTGAGAAGGCTCTAACTCTGGGTCCTGAGTGATAGTGATGAGGTTACTGTGAAGAGCTCAGGCACCAGCAATTTTACTTACAAATAATTTATTTGCGGGCACCTGGGTGGCTCAGTGGGTTAAAGCCTCTGCCTTCGGTTCAGGTCATGATCTCAGGGTCCTGGGATTGAGCCCCGCATCGGGCTCTCTGCTCAGCGGGGAGCCTGCTTCCTCCTCTCTCTCTGCCTGCCTCTCTGTCTACTTGTGATCTTTGTCTGCCAAATAAATAAATAAAATATTTTAAAAAATAATTATTTGCTTTGGTTTTGGTAGATGCGCAGTTTGCTTTGTGAATCTATATTTGGGTAAATGGGTAAGAGTGAATACTGCAGAAAGTCAACACGTGCTCTTGTTAGGCTTCGTTGTTTAGAGATGCGAAGCCCAGGCTATAGAAGATAGCAAGGGTCTTGGGTTCGTTCTGGATCAGGTGCGATGGAGTGAAAGTGGACTCCAGTATGGCAGAGGGGCCCAGAACACGGGTTCTTAAGGTGGACCATCTCATCTTGCCTCCTGTTAGCCGTATGTCACTCCTCTGAGCCTGAAATTTCCCCAGATACTAATCAACCAACTGGGTTGTTTTGAGGATTAAGTTACCCAATCTGTTTCGCACAGACTAAGCATTCAAAAAAGAGTGAAGTACACTTACTTTTGGCTACTTTTATTTTTAAAAATTTCCAAAAGGTTTGGAAAATACGGAATAAGAATCAAACAATGTATGCCTGTGTTATCACGATCCAGATTTATCAGTTGGTATTTTATTTAAAAAATTTTTTTTGCATATACAAGCACACAGACACATAATCAGAGAGAGAAAACATCACAGATAAAGGGGGTGTCCTTTTTGATACTCTACCCAGTCCCAAACCCCTTTTGATCTCTGTTGAGCACCTGGCTTTGGCTCATTTTGTAATCTCAGGGTCCTGGGTTGGTCTCCCTGCTCAGTATGGAGTCTGCTTGTCCCTTGGCCTCTCCCTCTGCCCTTCTCCCTGCTCGTGCTCTCTTTCTTTCTCTCAAATAAACAAATAAAATCGTAAGAAAAGGAAAGAACCACATCGTATTCTTCCAGTAGTTGTGCATACTTTTCTATATTAATAAGTACCTCCAAAAATAATATGTAATATTTCCTAGCATTTGAACTTTTATATATATGTTACTTGCTAGAAATATCATTAAGCAGTTTTCTCTTTCATTAAATTAATGTTTTTGAGAAGTATTCTTGTTGATATATATAAATATATTATATTTGATACATATATAATATATATTGAATTAATTCATTTAAACTGTTACATAGTATTTCAGCATTTAAATAAAGCATGATTTATTTTTCTTTTCCCTTGTCAATGTGCATTAATCTTTCCCCTTTTTTCATGTGTTCGCCATTACAAAGAATCTATAAAAATTTTGTAGGGTATGACTTTTTTGCTCACGTATTCAGAATGGATCAGTACCGAGCTGTTGGATTGCATAGAACGTGCATTTTCAGTTGCTCTAGATAGTGCCAAATTTCTGCCCAAGGTTGTATGACTTTGCTCTTCTGTGCACAGTACACTCTTAGCTTTCCTTATCCTTTGTAGTATTTCACCTGTTAGAATAAAACTTTTACCAATATGATGAGCACAAAAATGTCATAATTATTGTTTTAATTTTTATCTCTTGGGATTACTCTTCTATATGTCTGACTTGTCATAGAAAAGGTTTGGATCTGGGGTCTAGAGCAGGGGACACTGGGATTGGGTCAAGCCTTTGAGGAGTCGCTGGGATGTAAGTTAAGTTAATCTAGGATAGATGACCAATGGGAGCTCTCATTGGCTTTCCAGCTATGCTCTTGGGGTCCCAGAGAATCCTTGGAATTCACCCTCAGGTGGTCCTGCAGTAGGGGGGCAGTGCTGTGGCACAGAGAGGAGGCAGGCTGAGCAGGGGCTCAGAACCTCTTGCAACCAGAGCTTCTTCGCCTAGATTGTCTTCATGAGCTTCTTATATGATTTCATTCAAATAAAGTGTTCAATAGTCAAAGGAAGTTTGAAAACCACCAGTTTCAAATAATAGTATAAGTGGATATTGGCATATTCTATTAGGGCACATTTATGGAATTTTTATGCTTAGTGCCTAGGAAACTCCTCAAACCTGTGATGTAGAACACTTTGGTTGATTTCGACAAAATGACTGTAACTAGCAAGGAGGAAATAATCTATTTCTTTCAAGGAAAAAAAGAGGGAGACTGATCTCTTTGAAAAATGAATTTCTTTAGTCTTCTACCAGAGAAGAGTACCTGTCCCTTTGGGCCAGAGCCTCAGTGTGGAGGGGAACAAATAGACCCCAGGGAAATAAGATGAGAATTGTCAAAATGGCTCTCATAATAATACTATGATGTTTTTTGCCTTTTTCATTTTTATTCTCTCATGAGTATACAGTGGAACTTTCCAGAGGCTGCAAGCTGTGTGATATCACATTAGATAAAATGCAGAAGCAGACATGAGAAGCCAGCTGTTTTTTATCAAGCCAAACTTTAAATAGATTTATAAAAATGTAAAACACACCTACCCTTCTCACAGTTTTTTGGGGAGAATGTTATTTTTCATTAAAATGTGCTATCTATGTTAACATGTAATGGTTTATTTTTGTTATTCTTGAGTAATTAAAATTAACATTTTAAACAACTTTTAAAAAATACTTTATTTATTTATTTGACACACAGAGAGAGACAGTGACAAAGGGAACACAGGCAGGGGAAGTAGGAGAAGGAGAAGCAGGTCTTCTGCTTAGCAGGAAGACTGATGTGGGGCTAGATCCTAGGATTCCGGGATCATGACCTCAGCTGAAAGCGGATGCTTAACTGACTGAGCCCCCCAGATGCCCCCGTTTTAAACACTTCTTAGCTTCAGTTTCTAATAGTGAACATATCGACACACAAAACCTACATAATCAAAAAAATTCTTTGGTTACTTAATATTTTTTTTGAGTAAAGGGTTGTGAGACTAGTAATTAAAGAGTCTCTAATCTGATAAAAAGAGATCAGAAATTTACTGCTAGCTTTTGGTGGAGAGAGATTGGGATCCTCTTGTCAAATGTCTAGCTCTGGGTTTCGCCAAAGTGAACACTGCTCTATAAATGTGCAGACCTCCCAGGCTGTGGAATTGGCTAGAAAGCAGCATTGGGGGTAATAGACAAGGAGGATGATTTTAAGGAGGAGAACATTGGATCTTCGCCCTGGGAATGCTGGCGAATGATGCCACAGGGTATGTCCACCAAGGTGTTGGGTCTGTAAGTGCAGGGCCCAGCAGGTGCTCTGAAGCTGGAGGTGTGCTGCACATCTGTCTGGTCTCCTGGGGGCTGCACGTGGGGAGGGAATAGAAGTCCCAGCTTCTTTATTCATAATGGCCTCCTCTCCTAACACTTGTATTGGGCAGCATTTGCAAATTTTAACACCTTCTCTTGGTCTCTGGAACATTTCCTTTTCTCTGGACAAAAATAGGACCAACTGTGAGACTAGAGCATATGTCAAATACGGTGTGATGCTCCCAGAAACTTGTTGGTAACAGCAATACCCTCCATGCTATCTAAAGGCAATGCCACAGAGGACTTTTGAGACCACCCCCTGTGGGCACGGCTGTGCATTCACCAGCTCAGCCGTCACCCACCTGAGACCTGCCAGAATAGAGAAGCTGCTGGCTTGATCTCTCTGCCTCATGGGGGCCTCATGGGATCCCCAGATGTGAGTTCGTTTTTAGGTGGCACCCCAAAAACGCCCGATGCCTCTTACTCAGTCACTGGACAGAGTATATTGTCTGGCAAAGTATAGAGTGACATCACAAGCCAGTCATTGTCTAAACTGTAGACAGCAGGTAATATCAGAGTTTACGTTTAGTCATTCATTCATCTACTAGTACAATCCTACAGTCAATGAATGTTGAGCGTCTACTATGTGCCAGCTACCATTCGAAGTATTGGACATACAGCAGGAGACACAGCACTCAAAAATCTCTGCTTTTGCATTCTAGTAAGAGATGAACACCCAGTAAACAATATGAATACATATAATAAACTGTGTATATTTAGTAACCTTGGTGGCTGTCCTAAAAGGCTTATGAACAAAGGAGAAACCATGGAAGTCAAGCTTGTATGCAACATCCAAGGTGGATGGATAGACAACATGGGTTCAATGCCTGATCACATTTTATATTAAGGTCTTTCCCCTTTATTTTCATAAATAAGAGCCAGGACTCTTTCCCTAAAAACCAAATAACACACACACACACACACACACACACACACACACACACACACTCCTGCCAAGCACATACACACACACAAAATAAGAACACAACTACTTCCTAAGGCAGAGGACAGGGTGACTTTGTATCCTGGCCAGTCAAAAAGGATATGTGACATAAAGCAAAAAGATGTTTAGGATCACATCCAGTGTGAGAAGATGCAATTTCCTCACTGGCCAAAGAATGTTGTGCTTTGTCTGTGTAAGGACCCAAAGGGAAGGACTTGGGGCAAAACAACCACAACCACCATGCACACTTCTCTTTTGGGTCTCAGGGTAAAAACAAGACTTGCTCATGAGGGTCTAAAAGTCTATGTCGTCCTGGACAAAGGCTCCTCTTACCACTGCTAGTGCTGTGAGGGAGTTTCCAGGAGCCTGTGGCAGGGGGCTGGCAGCCCTCTGCTGTCCTCCTTGGGCCTTCTATGGAGCAGGTTCTTGTGGCTCACCATCACCATAACCGCAGTAACTGCTGCTCAGCCATGAGCTTCGAGAATCCCGGCAAGCTTCCAGAAAACCAGGAGTCGGGCCACCTGTCTGGCTTTTCTCCCATGGACATTGTTCCTTCTCTTGGTCAAAATGTTGGGAAGTAGGCGTTATTTGTTGCCAACTGATAACCACCCGATGGCAGTTATTTGGAAATGTTAGATGCTTGCTTTCCCAGACTTGACCGCATGATCCAATCCTAGAGAGATATTTGAAGGAAAGATCTTTCTTCTTCCTTTGCTTTTTTTTTTTTTTTTTTTTTTTTTGGCTGGGAGAGGGAGGAAGAGGGATGGAGTGTTGGACAGCTTCTGAGAGAGATTTTTCTTCCTGTACCAGTCAGTGTCCCAGCAGGAAACAGATGGCTCACTCAGACAGGGTAATTAAGGAGAATTTAATCAAGTGACTGTTTACAAAGTTCTGAGCGGGGTTAAGGGAAGCTTACAAGGGATGGTTAAGGAGATCTGTGATGGGGCTAGAATCAGCATCACCATCCTGGGACTGAAAGAACACATGGGGAATGGTTATCAGAACCCGGAGGGACTATTTGTCACCGTGGGAGGGGGTCACCTAATAGGAGCTGTGACCTTCAATCAAGGTATGCAGCCCACTGGAGGGGAGGAGGAGAGCAAATGCAATTGGAAGGCAGAGGCCAAGGGAGGCCAGGACAGGCTACCTAGGTTTGAGAAGATTAACCTTCAAGGCATACAGAGGGTAGAGGGGGCAGATAGAGAAGGGGAAAAAAGTACATTTTTAAGGTACTGCCTGAAAAGAGACAGAGAAAGAGAGAAAGAACCAGAGAGACCTAGAGAGCCTGAGAGGTAAGACCTAAAAGACCTAAAATCACCTCCCTTCATCATTCATCCCTCGTCCTGAGAGAGCATCTGATTAAAACCATTGTCGGGATTTTGTACCTATGTGGATGGAGAAGGCAGACAGAATCTCATGCAAGCCTGCCTGTGGTGACTAGGCCCTGGGACCATCTCCAGCCTCAGGTCATATAAGAAAAATAAGCTCCTGTTGTTTAAATCCCTTTAATTCAAGAGTTTCCTTGCTGCTCCTAACACCTTAATTGATGCAATCACTTACAAAGAAGTAAGGGAACTAGTATTTTCTGACTGCATATTATATACTAAAGCCTTTTCTCATACATTGATTTAGTTCTTTTAATAATCCCACTAAGTGAAAATCATTGTTCTTATTATTCCCATTTCATGGACAAGGGATCCATCTCACACACACACACACACACTGAGGGGTCAGAAGTTGAAGGCTAAGCTGGAATTATCTCTAGGACTAACTCATGATTTCTCTTGATATTCACTACCATCTTCCTTTGGGTCCCTGGATCTTTCCCTTCCTTGGGCTAAGACAGCCATCCTGACATTGAATGGTTTGTGTGTTGACCTCAGTGAAGCCTATGTGAACCATACCCTCTCTTTCTCAGTAACTTTTGGAATCTTCATTCACATCAGGAGAAAGAGACACCTGGTGTTACAAGTTTTACTTAATGATTCTAGGGAGACCATAGTCCCAGTCACTCAAAGGGCACCTGGAAGAGTAATTCTCCCTGTCTCTGAGCTGATGAGGTATACCATATGCCAGCTCACCTCATTACTTTAATCACTGATTTAATAGTCATTTGTGGAGCCCCAGTTATATTCCATGCAGTATCTTTAGCTGTTTAGGAACCAGCAAGGACCTGACAGAGCTTGTGTACTAGGACAAGAAATAGGAAAATAAAGGAGATGATTTCACATAACAATAAGCAGTCTCAAAAATGTAATATGATAGAGATTCAGGTGTGCAGGAGGAGACTGTAGATGAGATGGTCAGGAATGCTGTCTGAGGAGGTAACAATGAAGCCGACACCTGACCATCTGGGGCGGGGGTGGTGGTGGGTAAGTCCAGGGAGAGAGAATGGTGAAGTAAGGGAGTTGAGAGGTGAGTTCATGTAATCAAGGACCAAAGGTAGACCTGGGTGGCTAGGGGAGGGAGGAGGGAGAAGAAGTTGGGAGGAAGCAGAGGCCAGAGGCTGTAGGACCTTGAAGTCTATGGAAGGGATTAGAAGAAGACATTGGGTTCCAAAAGAAGGAAAGCTCTAATTTTGATTTTATGAACATCATTCTGAGTGTCAGGTGGAAAATGGAATGGATTGGAGCAAAAGTAGAAATGGGGGGCCAGTAATGAGACCATGTTCAGGTGAGAGGGGGAAGCTTGGACCAAGGTGGTTGCACTGGGGATGGAGAATCATGAAGAGATTTGGGGTGTGTGCTGGAAGTTGAATGTTGGTGGTAGAAAGGAGGGGAAAATAATCCAATGGTGACACCGCATTTCAGCTTCAGCAAAACCCTTTGAATTGAATACTTAACCAAGGTTTTGCCTGTGAGTGCTCCTGACAACCGACATCACCTCTGCATCTGGGCCAAATCTATGTTGAGGCACTTTCCAATTTGAGCAAGAATTTAAGTTAGGATTATAGAATTTTTGATCTTGAGAAGATCATGAAGATTTTCTAAGCTAATCTTCTTCCTTTAAAGTTGATGAGATATTGGTGCAGAAAAAGTGAGTTGTACTTATAGGAGTAATGAGTAAGAATTGGACAGGATCTCAGGGCTGCTTTTGCCTGCCCAGAATATTCTATGAGGATTTTTTTTAAAACCACAAAATATATTTTCTAAAGTGATCCTTTTTTCCCCAAGCAGACAACTGCATTGAGATTTTTTTTTAAAGATTTTATTTATTTATTTGACAGAGAGACATCACAAGTAGGCAGAGAGGCAGGCAGGGGTGGGGGGAAGCAGGATCCCCGCTGAGCAGGGAGCCCTATGTGGGGCTCGATCCCAGGATCCTGAGATCATGACCTGAGCCGAAGGCAGAGGCTTTAACTCACTGAGCCACCCAGACGCCCCTGCATTGAGATTTAAGACAAAAACAAAAATAAGAACAAAAACAAAAACAAAAAAACAAACTGGAAAACACCAACTCAAAAAAAAGCAGGTTCTGAATTTTGTGAAATCTCACCCAGTAGCAGTTCTTCCAGACTCTACAAAAATTGTGACAATTTTCATTGATTCCTTTATTCAGTGACATTACTGGTAACAGTTTCACCAGCTGACCCAGAAAAGGGCAGCTGCCTGTCCATATCTGTCCAGATAAGTGTGGGACAGTGTAACCAAGTGATACCAATTCCAGATGCATTCCTCAGTTTGGATCTTGGCCACATCCAGAGTATTGATATATATGATGTCAAATAGGTAAAACACTTGTTCAGCAAGAAATCACTCCCTTGAGTATCAAGTGATTACAATGCTAGTCTGTAAGGGTTGAGAAAATGGGTTGATGATTCTTAGATCTCTTAATTACATAATTAGACGATCAAGCAATGTGTACTACATTTGGTGTTCCTATTATGTGCTTGGTGCTTTATATAACTTAACTTATTTGAACATCCTTATAATGACCAGGTGAAGTGAGACAGAATGAAACATTTGCTCAAATTTTCCTTCTTTCACACCCTTGTTATGTTCACCATGGGTGGAAATACTTTCCTTTGCCATTGATGTGGGGCTTGGCCAAGAAACTTGCTTTGGTTATTTGTATGTGGGTAGAAGTGTCAATGTTCCCCTTAGGAACTAAGGCTGTAAGTGGCTTCATGTGTTTCTCTTCATCTCACTGGAGTTTCTGACCTCTTCCGTGAGAAGAATGTACCCCGGATCCCAGAATGAAAACATAGAAAGCAAACCTTCACTTCACCCAAGATCTGTAGTCTATTGAGCTCAGCCAAATCCAGCTAGAATCAGCTGAAACTTAGCCAAAATACAAACCCATGAGTGTAAAATAAATTATTGTGCTGTGAACCACTGAGATTTGGGAAATGTTTGTTACAGGACACTGTCACAGTAATAGCTGACTGATGCACTAAGTGTGCATTATGACTTCCATGTTATACACAATGA
>RCUC01069373.1:0-22403 GCA_003697995.1 Taxidea taxus jeffersonii | reverse complement strand
GGCCCCACCCCCCCCAGGTGGGGGTGGGGCCAAGAAACAAAGAAACACCACCTCCACATGAAAAGTAGATAGGCGAATGGACTCCGCAGTGGAATTTCCACTGCTGGCTCCAACTTTCCCTGGGTAAGATCAAATCCCCATACATGTCCCACCCTATGTTGGAACCTCTGCCGGTGCTCAAGGGCTTTACCCTCTGCACGAACAGGTAGTACTTCAAGAGGGACCAAGTGGAGGTGCCGCTACAAGACCTGAGATGAAGGGGGACCTCAAACTCTTCCAAAGTTGGATGTATGCTTCTTTCTGTTAAATCAGACCCTCTCTGAAGCAGAAAAATGTGGGGTTCTGGCCACTGCTGAAAGATAAGAGGATCAAGGGATGGGTGAGTCCATAAGTGGCTTCAGTTTCCAACTGGAGACCATGTTGTACCACCTCAAGACCCCCGTTAGGACCCTAATGATCCCCTTGGAAACGGGTATCACCATCACTTCCAAGCCTGCATCATACAGGGATTGAGCGGTACATGGGGTCTTCTCCCTCATTCATTTCCCAGGTTAATGTCTATAATTGGAGCCAACTATGGTTAGTTCTGCCTCTGGTCGGAGACTTTAAGGAATATTCCTAAGCAGCTGCTGAAACTCTGTTTGTTTCGAGAAATTCCCTGTCTCCTCTGGCCTTCCATGAATAGCATATTTCCACTTTGGTGGGGGAAAAACATAGCATCTCCTCCTCTGTCTGAGCTGATGTGGTTTAGAACTGGGAATGATTCTATCTAGGTTTGCTGAAGGTCAAATAAGTTCCCATTAAAACAGCGGTTAATCTTGTCTGTTTCAAAATCTTTCTGGGTAATTGGCAAATAAGTTTTCTTGGATGATAAATGGGATTACATCTGGGTCTTTTCCAATAAAGTGCTAAAGCATTGATTACCGGACATAGGTTTGTGATTTTTAAAGGATATTTGGGTCTGTTGGTAAAAAATGGTGTTTAATCTCGTCTGTCTCAAAGTTTTCATGTGTTGTTGTTAAGATAGCCTTCAGAATCTCTGGTAAAGGATATTTAGGTCTCTTGGTAAACATGATGCTGTCAACCCAAACAGGAAGAAAACACCAACAATTTTCTTATTGTATTCTTCTTTTTTTAATGTTGAGCTTTTTTTAAGGTTTTATTTATTTATTTATAAATAAATAAAATCTGACAAAATTTATTTGTCAGAGAGAGAGCGAAAGACCACAAGAGCACAAGCAGGGGGAATGGCAGGCAGAGGGAGAGACAGGCTTCCTGCTGAAGAGGAGCCAAATGTGGGACTGGATCCCAGGACCCTGGGCTTATGCATGACCTGAGCCGAAGGCAGATGCTTAACCAACTGAGCCACCCAAGTATCCCTCTTACTGTATTCTTTTTTTTTTTAATTTAACTTTTTTTGGTTCTTTTTAAAAAATTTATTGATTTATTTATTTTTTGTTTTGTTTTATTTTTTATAAACATATAATGTAACCCCACCACCCTCTCCCGACATCCCTCCCCTCTACTCCCCTCAGTTTGTTTTATGACATTAAGAGTCTCTTTTGGTTTGTCTCCCTCCCGATCCCATCTTATTTCATTTATTCTTTCCTACCCGCTTAACCACCACCCCCGTTGCATCTCCACTTACTAAATAAGTCAATCAGAGAAAGACAACTATCATATGATCTCCCTCTTACTGTATTCTTTTTTTTTAATTTTTTTAAAAAAGATTTTATTTATTTATTTGTCAGATAGAGAGCGCAGAAGCGAGCACAGGCAGACAGAGTGGCAGGCAGAGGCAGAGGGAGAAGCAGGCTCACTGCTGAGCAAGGAGCCCGATGTGGGACTCGATCCCAGGATGCTGGGATCATGACCTGAGCCGAAGGCAGCTGCTCAACCAACTGAGCCACCTAGGCGTCCCTCT
The DNA here is from genome assembly GCA_003697995.1 of Taxidea taxus jeffersonii. NCBI lineage: Eukaryota > Metazoa > Chordata > Mammalia > Carnivora > Mustelidae > Taxidea > Taxidea taxus. The sequence continues at coordinate 20,479 of RCUC01069373.1, read as the reverse complement.
TACTGTATTCTTATGAGACGCTCTCATTAAAGACATAGCTACCTCCCCCAGTTCGATCTGAGGCCGAGATCATTCTTAAAGACCCAGTTGCCCCCAGATTTATGGAAAAAACTGCAGAAGTTGGCTGTGGGCCCTGTGGGGATCCTAGAAGAGTTCTAACAAGCTGCCAGTGGGTCGATTAGCCTTCCTAAGCTCTGGCCACTGTGGCCGCCCAGGACATAGGAAGTGAGAATGTCCCCAATGGCAAAACCCAAGGCCCTGTAACCCTTGTCCCGTTTGTGGAGGAGGACACTAGAAATCTGAATGCCCTCAGGGACCTCAGTCGATGAGGACTCAGGTGGCCAGCACCCCTGATCTGGGACTGATGGGACCCAGGGTTCTCCGTGGTGGCTCCTCCAAAACAGCTCACCATAGGGACCCCAGTACCTCGGGCAGTTTTGGAAATAGAAGGAAATCCAGTCAGTTTCCTTCGTGATACTGGAGCCACCTTTTCTGATCTGGTCTAGTTGATAAATGTCCCACTTTCTGGTGACCTGGCCCCCAGCCCTGGGTTACGGTACCCAAGGCCATTCCCTTTAAAGCTGGAACACTGAGGAAGGCCCTATTGAGATTTTTAAAAACTTTTTCTGACTCTGGATCCCACATTAATAGATGGGTACCAGCTGTCTGGGTATCCTTGATCAACCAATAAACGGGGCGTGCTATTTCTACATATCCTGGTATCCATGAGCAACAGTGTCCTGTTATGCCCAAAACACCTTTCCTCTGAGGGAAAGCTGTGGGGTCCTTAAAGTGTATGGAATAGGCCCTGGTGTTAAGGCCCAACCCACTTGAGCCTGAGTTGCCCAGACCTGGGAATTGATATCAACCTCTATTAAGGGGGAGGCAATTGCTTGTCTGCCCAGGGACTATCAGTATGAGTGTTAATACCTCTACTGAGGAGAGGTGTGGGGCTCTCAGGCATTAGGAAAGAGTGAGAGGAAATTAGATCTTTCCAGGGGCATCCCAGAAGGCGAGAAAAAACAATTGACTGTTGGGTCACCCAGTGTCGTCCTTAACAACAACGCTGGGGCTAGAGAGTTGGCCCAGGGCAGAGAGTTATTTTGAATAAGGGTAATGAAAGCAGTCATCTTTGCCTGGCTTCCCGTCTCTGGGGAGAGCATGCAGTCTCTCATTGTTAAGTATGATGTTAACTGTAGGTCTTGTAGCTGCTCTTTATCAAGTTGAGGAAATTCCCTTCTATTCCACCCTCTTTTTTAGAGTTTTTAAAATTATGAACGGGTGTTGATTTTATCAAGTGCTTTTTTGAGTTGAATACCATTATCATGTGACTTTTCTTAGTTAGGCTGTTAATATAGTGGCTTAAATTGAATACTTTAAAAATATTGAACCATCCTTGTATTCCAGGAATAAACCCTACATTGGCATGGTGTATAATTCCTTTTATATGTCACCAAACTCTATTTGCTAATATTTTGTTGATTGTTGCATTTATATTCATGAGAGATATGAGTCTGTGACGTGTGTGTGTTAAGCTTGTATTTGTTTTGCCCCAGTATATGGTCTATCTCAAATATGTTCCATGGGCACTTGAAAATAACATGTATTCTTTGTTTGACTTCAGTATCAGGGTAACATTGACTTCCTAAAATGATTTGGGATGTGTCCCCTCTTCTATATTCTAAAAAACTGTGTAGAATTGAAGTTAATTCTTTAAATTTGTGGCAGAATTCTCCAGAAAAACCATCTGGGCCTTGAGATTTCTTTTTGGGGATTTTTAAAATTATGAATTCAATTTCCTTTATAATTATAGGGCTATTTGGGGTGCCTGGGTGTCTCAGTCAGTTAAGTGTCTGCCTTTGGTTCAGGTCATGATCTCAGGGTCCTAGGATTGAGCCCCATGTCAGGCTCTCTGCTCAGCAGGGAGTCTGCTTCTCCCTCTCCTTCTGTGCTCTCTCTCTCCATCTCTCTCACTTTCTGTCAAGAAAATAAAATCTTAAAAAAAGTATAGGTTTATTCACTTATATATTTAATTTTGGATAAATTGTGGTAGTTTGGGCTTTCAAGGAATTGGTCCATTTGATCTAAGTCATATTTATGTGTATAAAATTATTTGTAGTATTTCCTTACTCCTTTTGATATCTGCAGTTTCTGTAGTGATATCCTCTGTTTTGTCCAGATATTGCTGATTTATGTCTTCTTCCTCTCTTTTTACTTTGTCAGCCTTGCTAGAGGTTTGTCAGTATTATTAGTCCTTCAGGAAAAAATAATTTTCTCTTTTTTAACTTCACTGACTTTTTTCTATTGTTTTTCCATTTTTAATTTTATTGTTTTTCTGCTCTTTATTATTTCCTTCTTTTTTCTTGTTTGGATTTATTTTGCCCTTCTTTTTCTAGGGAGCTTAGATCATTGATTTAAGATTTTTCTTTTTTCTAGTGTATGCATTTGGTGCTATACATTTCCCTCTCAACACTGCTTTAACCATGTCCTACAAATTTTGATATGTTGTATCTTCATTTTCATTCAGTCCAGTGTATCTTTTTTAATCCCCCCCTTTTAAAAAAGATTTTATTTATTTATTTGACAGAGAGAGAGAGCACACAAGTAGGCAGAGTGACAGAGGGAGAAGCAGACTCCTCACTAAGCAGAGAGCCCAATGTCGGACTCCATCCCAGGATGCTGGGATCATGACCTGAGCTGAAGGCAGATGCTTAACTGACTTAGCCACACAGGTGCCCCTAATTTCCCTTGACTCGTGGATTATTTGGGAGTATATTGCTTAGTTTCCAACAGTTTAGAGATTTTTCTGTTTTCTTTCTGTTATTGATTTCTAGTTTGATTCCATTGTGGCTGGAAAACACACTCTGCATGATTTTAATTTTTGAAAATTTGTTAAGCAGTTTTTTTGGCCCAGGATATGGTCTATTTTAGTATATGGACACGTAAAAAGAATGTCCGTTCTCCTCTTATTGGGTGCAGTGTTCTATAAATATTGATTAGATCTTGTTGGTTGATGGTGTTGTAGGTTCTTTTATATCCTTGCTGATTTTCTATCTAGTTGTTTCAACAGTTGTTGAGAGAAGTATTGAAGCTCCCAACTATAATTGTAAATTTGTCCACTTTTCTATCATTTTTGTTTCACATGTTTTGCAGCTCTGTTGTTTAGTATATATGCATATGGGATGTCTTTTGGTAGATTGACCATTTAATTATTATTTAATATCCATATAATTGTCAATGGTAATTTTCTCCACTCTGAAGTCCACTGATGTTTTTTCTAATAATTTTGTTTTTGTTTTTTAAGTTTGTTTGTTTTTAGTAATCTCCACACCCAACATGGGACTCAAACTTATGACCCTGAGAGGAAGAGTCTGACTGAGCCAGCCAGTCATGCCAGTTTTCTAAGGCTTTTGTGGGTGGTGGTGGGGCCATTGTTTTTTCCTCTGATGTTGCTGAAGTAGAACATTTACTGTCTAAATGTTTTCAGTCATGCTAAACTGTCCCTTTCCCAGTCCTTTGACTAAAGAGAGCAGGCGTTTGCTTTGGATTTTTTTTTTTCTGTGCCACTGCATTTCTGGGTTGTTGGCTCTTTCAACTCCAAGTCTGAGATATAAAAAGCAAAAGGAAAACCCAGGGAACTTAACATCATTTGTTCCCTGGGTTCCAAGAGCCCTAACTGGTTTGCCTTCTTCTTTACATTTTTAAAGGTCTTATTTTTATATGTAATGTCCAGAATTTTTAGTTTCATTTAGTAAGGAAATAAGGAAGAATACCTCTACTCCACATTCCCTACTCCAGATTTCTAGAGTTTTAGAAATATTTTTTTAGAGTTTTGTATTTTTGTTTGTTTCTTTGTGGGGGTTTGTCTTGTTTTGTTTATTTTTAAGTAGGTTCCATGCTTGGTGTGGAGTCCAACACAGGGCCTGAACTCATGACCATGAGATCAAGACCCAAGCTTAGATCAAGAGTCAGATCTTGGGGCGCCTTGGTGGCTCAGTGGGTTAAGCCTCTGTGTTTGGCTCGGGTCATGGTCTCAGGGTCCTGGGATTTAGCCCCACATCAGGCTCTCTGCTCAGCAGGGCACCTGCTTCCCCCTGTCTCTCTGCCTACTTGTGATCTTTCTCTCTGTCAAAGAAATAAATAGAATCTTTAAAAAAAAGAGTCAGACACCCACCAACTGAGCCACCTGGGCGCCCCAAGAGCTTTATGCATTTAATATACATATTTAAATTTTTATTTTCTATCAGTACATAAAATTAATCACAGCCTATGTTTCCCGCCGAGCTTGTTGGGTGAGAGGAACACCCAAGAAGAAAATAATCCAAACTATCAATAAGAAAAGTCTCAAGGTAGAAGCAATACAAATGATTTTTATTTCCTTATTTCCTTTTTCTGTATTTTCTATACTTTCTCCAATGAGCAAGTATTGTTGCAAAAAATATTTGGAAGCTTAATAAGCACAGAACTGTGTGCCTTATATTGTTATATTAACTAAAATCCTACTTATTTCTAACAGTAAAATAGAGTTTTATAGACTTCTTTTTGCTTGCAGCGATAAACCAATAAAATTGCAGGCCCTGAACTTAAAAATGAAAGTCTTTGTAACTAATAAAAGGAGTCTTGAAAGAGACGAAAGAGGCGTGCCTTCTCTTCTGAATCAACAGAGGGAGCATTATCCTTCTACATCATAAAAGCTGGCCTAAAGAATCCAATCTGATAAGGTATTAAACTAACCACTTTCATAAGAACATCAGTCTTGTTTTCCTGAGCAATTAGAGACTTGTGTGAATATTGATAATTGTTTACCAACTTGCTGTGTTAATATCAATCTGTTTTTGGAAGTAAAACTTGACTAAGGGGTACTCATAGAACAACTTCTTAAAAAAATTGCCATGTTCAATGAAAATCACCTTCAGAAGGAAATCCATGATTCTATTTGGTTATCTTATTTTAGAATGTGTTGTCTGGGCAGTAATGTTGTAACTGACACCTCTGTATTTCTGCACAGAATACATAGTTGTAGGATTGCTTGTCAAATAGGAAGTAGTTACTGACACACTCACTTTTCATTCATGTATGTGGGTATGGGAAAGCCTGTGTTTCTGCTAGATAGTCTACTTCGACAAAGACACTGAGGGATGTATTTCAGTTAATTAACAAATGCCATGAAGCAACACACGGAGCAGCTGAGAACTGAAGGCTGTGCTCTGTGTTGACGGGACCAAATAAAGCAGCAAAGAGAAGGGAGAGAGACCATCACCTTGGGCTCCAGCAGGAGCCTGGCCCCCTCTGTACTGTACTTCTTGCCAGCTCAGAATTACTCTGTTTTGCTGGAAGAATCTGCAGACCCATCACAGAAAGCATAAGAAAAAAAATACACACACATATATCTTTTTAATTCTTTGTGACCCAAGAGCCTCAACCAGTATTAATTTCTCCAGGAGAAAAAGCTCAGGGCACTATCCTCTGTGAAATAGCCTTAATTCTTTTATTTGCTGCCAGGTGTCAAGTTAAAGGAAAAGCTCAGGGCACTATGTTCCAGGAATATGTGCATTTTCCTTATGAAATGAGACCCACCTGGCAGCAGAGTGAGTTTCTCATACTTCTAGTGTCCTGGGGGTAAGGGATTAGTTTTCTCAAGGAATTGGAGCCACTTCCTGAAAGAGAAATAGTTGAGTGAGAGAGGTTTTGTGCCTGGGAGACCCAGGGCATCCTTGTGCATGCTTTCTGGATGTATGTTCTAAAATCTGTGCACGGAACGCATGCGTCCAGGGTATGTCAGTTCTGTCTAGCTTATCTGGACACTTTCAGCTTCTGCTTGAGCAACCTGAAGCTAGACCTGAGTGTATTCTTTATCTTTTCCTCCCCTTGCCTCTCTCCTTTCTTCCCTTCCTGCTTTTTTCACCTCCTTCCTTCCCTTTTTCTATCCTTCTCTCCCTCTCTCCCTTCCTTGCTCCCTCCTTTCATTCCTTTTGTCTTTCTTTTGCAAGAAATGAATAAGCAACTGAAACTCTCCTACACTGTGAGTGGGCTTGTAAAATGGTTCAACAACTTTAAAAAAAACAGCATGACGGTTTCTTAAAGAGTTAAACATACTAGACTTAAAACTAAAAAACCCTTAGGAAAAAAACATATGGCAGAAGTTTCATGGCATTGAATTTAGCATTGATTTCTTGGATACGACATCAAAGTTACAGGCAACAAAAGAAAAATAGACAAATTGGACTTTATAAAAACTTAAAAATTTTGTGCATCAAAAGACAATGTCCAGGGTGCCTGAGTGGCTCAATGGCTGGGGCCTCTGCCCTCAGCTCAGGTCATGATCTCAGGGTCCTGGGATGGAGCCCCGCATCGGGGGTCTCTGCTCAGCAGGGAGCGTGCTTCCCCTTCTCTCTCTGCCTACTGCTCTGCCTGCTTGTGTTCTCTGCCTGTCAAATAAATAAATAAAAGTCTTTAAAAAAAAAAGAGACACAATGTCCACATCACGAAAAGACAATCCACAGAAGGAGTGAGAACATTTGCAGATCATAAATCTGCTAAGGAGTTCATGTCCAGAACATATAGAGAACTCCTAAAACTCAACAACAACAAAAAAATCAAGTTTTAAAATGGGCAAAGAACATTGAATAGACATTTTTCTAAAGAAGATAAACAAGTGGCTAATAAGTACATAAAAAGATGCTCAAGATCACTAAGCATTAGGGAAATGCAAATCAGAGCTACAAGGAGATACTGCCTTATACCCATTAGGATGGCTACTCACAGAAAAAAAAAAACACCAGAAAATGCCAAGTGTTTCTGAGCACTTGATTGGAACACTTGTGCTCTGCTGGTGGGAATGTACAGTTGCTGTGGAAGGTGAGTGGTGATTCCTCAGAAAATTAAAAATAGTATGATATGATCCAGAAATTCCACTTGTGGGGATATACCCCCAAAGAACTGGAAGCAGGTCTCGACAAGATATTGTGCACCCATGTGCTTAGCAGTATTATTCACAGTAGCTGAATTGTGGAAGCAGCCCGACTGTCCATGTGGTATGTGTGTGTGTATGTGTGTATATATATACATATATGTGTATGTACATATACGCGTATATGTACCTACATATATATAGTAGAATATTTATTATTTAACCTTAAAAAGGAAGAAAATTCTTTTAAACATTTTTAAAAAGAGTTTATTTATTCATTTGTCAGAGAGGCAGAGAGAGAGAGCACAAGTAGGCAGAGAGGCAGGCAGAGGGAGAAGCAGGCTCCCTGCTGAGCAAGGAGCTCGATGCGGGACTCGATGTGGGGCTCGGTCCCAGGTCGTCGGGTTCATGACCTGAGCTGAAGGCAGATGCTTAACTGACGGACATACCCAGGCGCCCCCCAAAAGAAAGGAAATTCGACATAGGCTTCACCCTGGATGCATCTTAAAGACATTATGATAAGTGAACTAAGCCACTCGCAAAAAAACAAATACTTTATGATTCAGTTATCTAAGGTACTTAGTCAAATTTATAGAGATAGATGGGAAAGATGAGGAGTTATTGTTCAACAGGGACAGATCTTCAGTTTCACAGATGAAGGAGTGATGGGGAAGGGCGGTGGCGTGACAGCCAGTCTGCTCTTAGTTGCTCAGTAAAAATGAAAGCTGGCAAGTCCTGGGGTGACAACTACAGCGTGGTGACTCAAGTTAATATTGCTGAATCGTACACGTGAAAGCTGATAAGAGTAAATCTTAAAAGTCCTCAACACAAGAAAAAAAATGTGTAACTATGTGTGGTGAAGGATGTTAATTAGAATTGTGGTAGTCATTCTGTGACATATAAATGCTGAATAATGACGTTGTACACCTGAAACTAATATAATGTTATATGTCAATCGTATCTCCCTATAAATAAATAAACAAGCCTTTGTGTATGCAACAGCTGGTACATAATGCCCAGAGTAGTTTTATTTATTTTATTTAGGGCTAAAGAACTATATATATGAGCCATCAAGCCAGAAAAGGACATGGGAGGAAACCCAAACACACATTGCCAAGTGAAAAAATAGTGAATCTGAAAAAGTTACACATTGTATGATTCCAACTCTGTGACATCCTGGAAAAGGCAAAATTATAGAGACAGTAAAAAGACTGGTAGTTACCAGGGTTTAGGATAAATATCGGAGCACAGAGTGGTTAAGGCAGTGAAAATACTCCACACGAACCATAATAATGGGTATTTGTCACTATGCATTCGTCCAAACCCTAGAGCATAAACACCAGGAACAAACCCAAATGTAAGCTATGGATTTTGAGTGATGATAATATGTCCGTGTAGGTTCACCAACTGTAACAAATGTACCACTCTTGGGAGAATGTTGGCAATGACAGAGGTTGTGGGTGTGTAGGGGTAAGGGGTACATGGGCACTGTCTACACCTTCCCCTCAATTTAAATTGAATCTAAAACTACTCTTAACTGTGAATCTAAAATCTAAAACTGTGATTCTAAGACTACTCTTAAAAGAAAACACTACTCTTAAAAAATTGTGTTTAAACGTCCTACACACATACACATATACCTAACCTGAAGGATGACAGATAAGGAATTAAGGACTAAGCAAAAGGCTAATAAAAGAAATTCACAAGAAAACAGAAGAAAGCAAGTCTCAGAACAATAAATATAATATGATTCTATTTATTAAAAGTTCAAAAGTACTAAATTTTGCAACTATAAAATAATGGGGGCAATACATACAAGACCAGGGTTGTGAATGATCATCACAGGGAAGGAGAATGTCATCAGAAGGGATCCACACTGTACTTCCAGGATAATGGTATCACTCTATTTCTTCAACTGGGTGAGGGTACAAAACTGCATATTGCACCATTATTCTTTAAGTGTTTACATCTTTTATGAGTATCTTTACTTGATAAAAAACAAAGGAAAAATAAGCATCAGCCCACTAGTGACAAGCCAAGTGCAGCTAGGAATGGTAACAGCCATTAACCCATGGTGTTGGGATGGGGTGAAATCAAGGACTTGTCCCATCTCCCCATGAGAATTCTGGGACGATCTTGATGGCAGAGCTGACTCAGTGAACTGGATTTCAGTCTTCATAAACACGTAGCAAGACCCAAAGTTGCCTTTTTCTCCTATTCTAAATAGTTCATTGATCAGGCTTCAAGTGGGTAAAATTTCCCAGAGACCTCAGTAGGAATTTAAGTGGGAAGAATATGATAGCTTCACCCCATGTCTTCAGAGGCCTTTTTGCTTCTCATATTGAGATCTTGGGAGTTGACGCAGGTGGCATGGAAGAGGGCTTCGATGCAGGTATGATAGTGTGGGTGGCGTGAGAAGGGAAAGATTTTTGTGGTTGGTTTAGAAGCCCCTTGAAGACCTATCTAACCTTGAGACTCTGTTCTAGGGAGTATTAGGAGTGGAGGTCCATATAGACATATTTCATGTTCTTAATTTTGGTTAGGTCTGGCCAAGAATTTTCTTCCTCTTCTGAGGCTGCTGGGTCTTTCACATCACGTCAGCTGCAAGGCTTACTGCCTCACTGACTCTCCCCACACCCATATTCAACCCCCGATGGATTCCCTGGGGCCACCTGCACAAAAATATATGCCTCTCTGATAATGGAAAATATATTCTAAGCACTTATTTTAGATAGAGAAATATCCGTTCTCTCATGCTTATGTTGCTAATATGTCTGCTCTGATCTGTGGTTTTTGCACAGTTGAAGGGTCATGCTGGCCCTCCCTCTGCCTTCAAGCAGGACTGCATTTCTCCCATTTCTGATGACTTATTTCATCTCGTGGTGAGTATTGTGATGGGAAGGGGTAAGGAGTGTGGTCCCTGGGAGAAGAGGTATGAGCCTTGCCATTAAGGAGGCCTCGATCCAACAGCAAACATTCAGAGGCAAGGACAACAGTCCCCATAAGGCCACCTGGAGCCACAGAGAGATGCTGTAGCCTCCATTTCACTCTTATTCCCGAGTCTCCTTAGGTTTCTCCAGCTATCAGATGCCTCCTGTCTCTAATTTCCCCAGGATCAGTGGCTCAAGCTTTGGCCCTGAGCCTGAGCCCTGGGCTTACTGCTGTGTCCACTGGAAGTCAATTTTCTTCTTTCCTCTCCTCTTTCCCAGGGGACTCTCCCTGACTCATACTCAGATTTCCTCTGAGGCTGAATAGACTTAATCTTGCTGCAGAAATGGAGAGCTGAGACATGAGTCTAGAGAAATTTGCGTACAAATTTGTGTGGGCTTTGAATGGTTGGAGCGCCCAAGGGACTGATCTGATATCTGACCGGGTACCATTACCAACCTACTTCACCCTCTGACAGTCTGGTCACTAGAAACAATGAAGCCTTGGAACAAGGTAGGGCAGGACGTGAATTCTCATCGTTGCTCTCCCAGTGAATTTCCATGTTGCCTTCAAGCAGTTTCCTGACTCTTGTCCTCAGCTGGTTCACCAGTGAAATGAAGGGTTGTTGCACTGGCCCTTCCCAGGGTGTCATGAAGTCCAGAAGTATATCAGACAATTGTGTGCTTGGGAAGTTCTCTGAGCTCTGTGGGGGGGGGGGGTTCTTGAACAACTGAGAGTGCTGCTACTTCATCCACGACCCTAAGGGTGTAGATGATGCTGGGGCCAACCTAGCCAAATCTGACTGGTGAAAGCCAATCACAAAGTTGAAAATAGGCCCCAGATGCAAGGAGATGAGACAGTTAGATTACTTCCTCTTTTCTAATTTGAGAGGTTTCATGTTGATGAAAATCAGTGTGTTAGAGGCTGCAGGAGACCTAAACAGAGTCACCATGAAGCTGGGCTGTGTCCTCACAGCTGGGGTCCTCTACTTTTCTCCTACCATGCTCTGGGCATTACAGATGCTACTGGGTAAGTGATATGTTTGAATGTTGGTGTGGGAATGGAGATATGCCTGACTTTGATCAATGGAATGATATGTGGACTGACTTTGGCCCAAAGAAGCAATATGCAGGTGGGAAATGAAGGATAGATATTAGAAAGTCTGGTGTGCTGGATTGAATGGCTCTTTTTGAATATAAAAATCTTCAAGCATTTTTCATTCTTAAAGTGTCCTTGACTGCGATACCCTATTGAGCTACCATCTCAACCCTTTTCCTTCCTTTTCTCAAATTTCTTGAAAGAGTAGTTTGCACTTACTTTCTGCACTTCCTCACTTCTCACTCATACCTCAGGGCCCCCAGCCTGGCTTCCACTGGAAACAGTTTTGCCTAGGGTGCAATGACTTCCATATTGACTGCGCCATTGCCCACTCTTTAGTTCTTCTGCTGCTGGACTTCTCTGCTGCATTGGGCAGTGTTGGTCACTTATTTTCCCCTTGCACTCCATGTACCAGTCTTTGTCCCTTCGGTGGCTTCTATTCTCTTCCCCTTGTAGGCTGGTGTCTTCTACTGTTGCATTCCTGCCTCCCTACTCTACACTCTTTACACAATATCCTTAGTGAGTTCATTTATCTGTATCATTTTTACTACTTCAGCTATCTACATAAGAGTCCAAAGTTATATCGCCAACCCTAATTGTGCTTTTGAGTTTCACAAAGTTCCAACTTTGCACAAGACATATCTATCTGCACATTTCACAGGTATCTCAGTCCAATATGACCAGAGCTGAACTCATCTGTCCTCTTGGCCCCTACCTCTCCCTAATTTCATCTTTCACTGTGTCTGTCTCAATTCATAACACCCACCCAGGCATGGACGCTAAAAACTTGGGAGAACACCTAGACTCCTCCCTCTTCATCCTCTGCATATGATCGATCAGCAAGTTTGGCAAAGTGTATATTCTAAACTGTTCTTAGAGACAGAACTAATAGTATGCTAGGGAAAGCCCTCATCATTGTGGACTTTGGATAGTCCAGTAATTTCCTGACTAACCTCTGTATCTCAGCCTTGTGCCCTTGAAATGGATTCTGCGCTCTGCAGCCAATGCACGCAAGGCCCACAATCACCCGGTTCCTATTTAACCTCTGCAGCCTCTGCTGTTATCCTGGAGGCCTGCATATTATGCTGTAATAAACCCCAACTGGCTCGTATTTATCCACTCACACACCAGGTTCTTCCCTATCTCCAAGCTGCACTCAAACTCCTACCTCTGTTTGAAATGAGCTCTTTCCACAGCCCCATTCCCTCTCACTCACAAACTTTTAGGCATCCCCTGAAGATTCTGCATAGGTGGCATCTTCCAGGGAAGCTTCTTTGAACCCTTCTTTCTGCCCCAGTGGCTGCCTGTTGAATGTCTTTGTTATTACCTTCCTCCTCATGCTGAAATCATCTCCTCATATGACCTTGCTGTCCACTAAACTGAGTTATTTGTAGACAGGGACAGTGCTTTTTGTTTTTGCTTTTGTTTTTTAACCTTGTCAAATTTATGTTTGAATTTTTAGCATCTGCTTTGTCTCTGACAAAAAAATTGTTGAAGCATGTTATTGAAGTAGAAACAGGACTGGGTGACTGTGTGAAGACACAGCACTGATATTGTGGCAAGAACTCCAGACACTCTGGTTTCAAGCTGTTCTTCTACTAACTAGCTCTATGTCACCTTGGAAAATTAACTTTTTATATCTCTAATTCCACTTTATTTTTTTAAATTTTTAAAAGATTTTATTTATTTATTTGACAGACCGAGATCACAACTAGGCAGAGAGGCAGGTGCCGAGAGAGGAAGGGAAGCAGGCTCCCTGCTGAGCGGAGAGCCCGATGCGGGGCTCAAACCCAGGACCCTGGGATCATGACCTGAGCGGAAGGCAGAGGCTTTAACCCACTGAGCCACCCAGGCACCCCTCCACTTTCCTTTTTTTAAAAAGATTTTATTTATTTATTTGAGAGAGAGATTGAGTGAGCGCAAGCTGGGGTGGGGGAGGGGTAGCAGGAGAGGGAGAAGCAGACTCTCCACTGAGCAGAGAGCCTGATGCAGGTCTCAGTCCTAGAGCCCTGAGATCACGACCTGAGCCGAAGGCAGACGCTTCACCCGCTGAGCCATCCAGGTGTCCCTCTAATTCCATTTTCTTATTCATAAAGTGAGACTAATACCTACCATATAATTTACTGAGTGCAAGTGCCTGGCAACCCACAAGTGCATTTTCAAAATGGAGTGGAGGCTGAATCTAGTTGAATGATAGCAGAGGAACTGAAAAGGATGGCAGCGGATGGCGATGGGATCCGAAGCAGGGTCTAAAGAAAACACCTGGTACTGATGCAGTGAGAATTAGGAAGTGGAAAGGACCTTGCTAGGGGAAGTTACAGGGTCGAAGAAGAGTTTGGGGCCTTCAGGAGTGGAATAAAGGCAAGTGGGTCAGGAAAGAACAGAGTGAAGAATTGAGTATAAGAGAATGGTTATGGGGCCAGAAGAAGGGGGGAGGGATTAAGGGATAAGAAGCAGGAATGAACATGGGAAGAACGGAAATTACCTTTCCTGAGTCGACCATGGAGCCTAGAGATCAGCGAAGGAGAAGCAGTGAGAAATAAACTCTAAGTTTCAACCTGGAAACAAAGAAAGAATTGCTCCAGTTACCAGTACAGGCTGGGAACAGAGGTTTGGGGCAGAGAGAAGGACATTGGAAGGGCTCTACAGCTGCCATGGAAAGTTTAAGGGACAGTGGGCATCAAGGTAGAGATAGCTGAAAAATGAAGACCTGAAAGGAGGTAGCAAGGGAGGAGGAGACACCACTAGGTACTGAAAACTTGTTGGTAGATAATATATTCATGGATGAAGAGCCAAGGGAACTTTGAGAGAATGAAAATCTGGAAGGAAACCCCTAAGGAAGGTCTGAGACCTACAGCGGATCAGGTCTAAACAGTGAAGTAAAGAGAACACTGATTTTGGACTCAGACAACCTTTCTTTCTTGCTCCATTCCCTACTCCTTTTGAAATTTTGGGTAAGTTATTGAACTATTCTAAGCCCGTTTCTCTTAACTTAATAAAATTGGGCATGAAATCAATCATATACCTAGAAAACTTGTCAAGACTAAGTAAAATCATGTGTACAAGTGTCTTGTGGTGTGTGTGGTGTACATTAAACACCTCGCAGTAAGTGTTAAAATCTGATCATCTGCCTTTCCCTTGTGTCCTGTGTCTGCCTGCTCTGGGGTCATCATTGCCTTTGGCCTCTGTTTTCCTGTGCCAGCAGCTGGATGTCATGCTGGTGAGTTGACATTCTGCCATTCTCTCCCTGCCCTCTTCCTCATACCACAGTCCATTCACTGAGAACCCTGGAAAGCCAGTGAATCAAGTCTAAAGTACTGGGTCAAGAGACTCAAATGGGTTTTAGCATCTTCCCTTTTTCATTTTAAAAAGGATGATTCCCCTGGAGATTCCCTTGTGGAGGGTAGTCTTTTGTCTTCTTCCTCTAAGTCACAACATTGTTTTCTGGTTCTCAAACCATGCCCTCCTCAGCTGCCGGTTTTGAGATGCTGCAATGTGAAGGACCCGTCAGGACCCAGGACAGCAGCTGCGATACGCAGGAGGACATCACAGCCCCAAGGGAAGTTGGCTTCCAGGCCAAGGGCTACACTTTCAGTAAACCCTTTCATCTGATTGTGTCTTACGGTGAGGTCTTGGGAAGCACAGGCCTTCTCTTTCTCCCATTTCCCAAACCTGCCTGTTGAGCCTGCCAACCCACTTAGGAAGTTGCCCCTAGGAAACTGGCCATGGGAGGAGATACAGTAGCTCCCCCCACCACTTATCAATGGAGGACATGTTCCAAAACCCCAGTGGATGCCTTAAACTGCAGAGTACCAAAGCCTAAATATACTGTTCTTTCTATACATACATACCTATGATAAAATATAAAGTAGGCACAATAAGAGATCGGTAAGAGACTAGAAACAATACCCAATGATAGAATAGTTATTACAATGTACTGTGGTAAAAGTTATAAGAATGGTCTCTCCCTCTCTCAAAATACCTTATTGTACTAATACTTACCTATCTTGTGATGATGTGAGGTGATAAAATGCCCACTTGATAAGGCAAGGGAGAGGAATGATATGGGCCTTGTGATGTAGTGTTAGGCTACTATTGATCTTCTGATGATATATCGGAAGGAGGATCATTTGCTTCTGGACTGCAGTTGACCATGGAAAACAAAACTGTGGATAAGGGGGAACTAGTGTGCCTTCTTCGCCATATTCAGCCCCAAAAGCCAGGGTTCCCTCAGTCTTAGTCCTTAAAGAAGTTGTTCTGCTTTCCCAACTAGGGGCAAGAATTATCTGTACTCTCAGAGAAAGCTTAGAGGGGAGTCTATGTGGGTAGCATGGGGAACTCCCAAGGAAGGCAGTGGGTCACACTCAACTCTTGCTTTGGGCCACAGACTGGCTGATCCTCCAAGGTCCAGTCAGCCCTATATTTGAAGGAGACCCACTGATTCTACGCTGCCAGGCCTGGCAAGACTGGCCATTGACCCAAGTGACCTTCTACCGAGATGGCTCAGCAATGGGTCCTCCTGGACCTAAGAGGGAACTCTCCATTGCGGTGGTACGAGAGGCTGACAGCGGGCACTATCACTGCAGTGGCATCTTCAGAAGCCCTGGTCCTGGGAGCACAGAAACAGCATCTCCTGTGGCCATCAAGGTCCAAGGTGAGAACTGAAGGGAATGTCATTACAGCAAGGGCAGGTGGAGAGACACAGAGGGACCAAGATTGTCTGTCACTGGAGGTGGCAAGATCACTGAAGGCTAAGGAACAGGTTGCTGGCAAATGCCCAGTTTGAGCTTCAGGAGGGGCAGCATCTCAGCATTACATTCTCAAGTCATTCAGCCCTCTCCAAGCCCAGTATGCTTCCCATAGCTCTATCCTACAGGTCCTTGCTTCCCAATATTCACTGATTGGATATCTGGACTATTGTCAGATTTGCCCATCTCTGGGTCTTTCCTAATCTTGTTTAATTGGAGAGAAGATTTGAAAGGCTCAGATGCTGCTTTGCTAAGAGTGTTTATTACTGATGGAAATAGGGGGAAGAAACTGTGACTGGGGTCTTTGCCTGGCATGGGTCCACCCGAATGTATGATGGCTGAGCTCTTCTTTCTCACCTCTCTCTCCCTCAGAACTGTTTCCAGTCCCACTTCTCAGAGCCACCCCCTCAGCTGAGCCTCAAGAGGGAGAGCCGGTGACCCTGAGCTGTCAGACAAAATTGCCCCTGCAGAGGTCAACTGCCCGCCTTTTCTACTCCTTCTATAAGGACAGCAGGACAGTACGTGACAGAGGCCTCTCCCCAGAACTGCAGATCCCCACAGCTTCAGAGGCACACTCTGGGTCCTACTGGTGTGAGGCAGCCACTGAGGACAACCAAGTTTGGAAACAGAGCTCCGAGCTGGAGATCCGGGTGCAGGGTGAGTTAGTGTGTGTTTGTCAGATGTGTGTGAAAAGTGAGGGAGATGATTGAACCCATGAGCTGGGGTTTGGTGTGAGTAGGTTAAGAAGGACACAGAGGCATCAGGAACAATAAGCCAGAGTTGCTGGGGATGGAAGAGAACCCAGATAGGGAATTTCTTTCTCAGACCACGGTGCACAACTCACCAAACCAAGACCTGAGCCAGCTCCACAGCAGCTGCCCCATAGACCTTCTGCTCCCTACATGAACTCTTGGAATCCACAGGAATATAGTATCTAGAATGAAGATGAGGTAGTCTGGAGTTTATGTTCCGTTCAGGGGCCCCCAGTTAAAAAGGCTGCACTTGACCTGAAATAATATATCCAGAGGAGGTGGTAACCAGGGCAATGAGGGGGCTTGAAGCCATGTCATAAGAAAAATAATGGAGGGAGCAGAAGATACTCACCTTGAAGAGGAGGTGACCCAAGGGGCCAGTGGAGGTGTCCTCAAAACACTGAAGGCTGGCACAAAGACAAGGAATTACACTAATGCCATATACAGTGAAGATGTTGACCTAGGACCAATTACCACATCCACACTGTCCATAATTAGGTTCTGCCTTGATAGAGTAAGAATTGGCTAATATCTATAGCCCTATAATGATGAAGCCTCATCACTAAAGACTTTCAAACTGAGGTAGTCAAGCTTCAGATTCAAATTTTGACCATGAGGGAGTCCTCATCTCTCTGCTGCAGCCACTTTCAGAAAACAAGAAAGATTGACCACAAATATGAGGTTAGGGCAAGAGTCAGACTTCACTCTTATAATATGAGTCTCTTACCCCAAAATGCAGGTCCCTCCAGCTCTACTGCACCCCCCACCTTGAATCCAGCTCCTCAGAAATCAGCTGTTCCAGAATCTACTCCAACAGCCTCCCCTGGACCTCAGCCTCCACTGTCTGCCCCTTTGAAGGATCCAGGCATCTCCTCTCCTCCGCAGGTGCCAGATCCCCATCTGTATCACCAGATGGGCATTCTTCTGAAACAAATGCAGGATATGAGAGCTCTCCTTGGTCACCTGGTCACAGAACTGAGGAACTTATCTGCCCTCCTGAAGCTTGAGACCACAAAGGGTTCGGCCAAATATGAGTAAATAATTCATTTGCAGTGTTGCTCAACTACTCCCAATAAATTTGATTTTTTTCTACTTTTCCTCTTTCTGTCCTTTACACACACATAAATAGTCTTACAGATTGCCCAACATTTTGTTAGAGTAACAGAGATAGGTGAGTTTAAATAAATGTGCACAGAGTGATCCTCAGAATTTAGCTATAATTGTATATTCGCTCATAACATGACATAACAGTCCTGACCTCTGTAGACCAGGAGTTACCTTCCTTTGCCCAAACCAGAATCTTGTGATTGAAAGAAAATCAGTGAGATGGATTTAATGCAGCAGTTTCAATTGGAGGCAATCCCCCACCCCAACCAAAGGGGACATTTGGCAATGTCTAGAGACATTTTTGGTCTTCACGTTGTGGTGGTAGTGCAATTGACATCCAGTGAGTAGAAGCCAAGGGTGATGCTAAATGTCAGATAACACCCTGGACAGCCCCCACAACAGAAGATTATCTGGCCCAAAGTGGTCTGTAGTGCTGAGATTAAGAAACTTCAACCTTGTGGAAGCTAGGTGTTAGACTCTGGGGTGGTCCTTTGTTGCTTCTACTTGCCACCCCTCCCCAGCATCATTCAGCAAATATTAATTAAATGCTGGTATTTTGTTGGACTCTACTACCTATCAAAATTTGTGCTATGTTAAGTAAACGGATTAGATAGTGTGTCTTCTACAGGGGGTTTAGACTTTGGGATAGAGGGGCAATAATATGCTTTTCCATAAGGCAATAAAAGGAGGGTGTGTGAAAATTTCCCACAGGATCCTACTAAACTCAGAAATACATGATCAAGCATAACATTGCCAAAACAGCAATTATTGGTTTTAATATACTTGTCTCTGGAATATTTTTAAAGACATATTTTAGTCTATTTTGGTACCATAATGATGCCTTTTTCTACATTAGGACTCTATTGTACAGTCACAGCCAATGAAAGATAGATTGACAGACTCTACAGTAACCTTTGGTCAATCGGTTTGCACACCATTTTAGAATGACCTCAGCCAATAAGCATTCTACCATGTTATCCTAAATTATGTGGTATGACGTTATCCACTTTATTCCTTCTTTGTGCCATTTATTCTGTGCAATACTGACCCACAGTGATCTCCAAAAATGTGCGTGTGATCACTCCAGACATGCCACAAGGAAACGAAGGAATAGAATCATGCTGGATATTAAAATATGAGTTTTATGGTGGTTCCTAGCACTCTCCAAAATGCAAGTTTTATGGTGGTTCCTAACACCTCCAAGGGGAAAGATCAGGAGGCTGTTGGGAACTGGTAAAGGCCAATAAACGTCTTTGCAGCCTGAGAGGATCAACTCACAATTGTGTGAATGGGAGTTGCAAGAAATGATGACCAGAGGTATTTCATGACTTTGGTGGACTTGAAAACACGGAAGCTCAACTGCCAGAGGACCATGCTGGACATACTTCCAAAGATACTATGTTAGAACCAATTCACATGGGGTTGATTTCAACGAATGGTACCATTGTCACGAGTGCAAGCTCTCCTGCTGAATAAAGAATTCATGTACAGATAAGAAAAGCTATCAGAGATGCAGGAAGGAAGTCATGGATACAGTTGACTGAGATAAGTGTCAGCTCTGCACTCCTCATCCGTGTGTCTATGTGCACCTCTATCATCACACTGTATCTGATCTTTTAAAAATCTTACTTCTTTTGGAGAGTGAGCTCTCTTAGAGCTCCTTGACCTCTTCGTGCCACATTGATTCTTTGGTGTCTAGCTTAATGAGGTATAGTTAAGCACTAAAATTCTGTTAATTGAATTGAATTGGGCCAGGATAAGGGACAATACCTAGAATCAGATCGAAATTAAGCTGGACCTTACAGGATGAGTGGCATGTCTGACATCAGCAAAATCTCCACACTTTGCGCTGGGGGACACAGCCTAGCCAACTCCTAGGAAGCCTCAAGGAAAGGATCTCCCATCATCAGGGGTAAAGCAAGAGCAGAGCTGAAAGAATGGGGGGAGGGGCTTTTACTTGTCTCCTTCTGCCCCTCTAGCCTGGGGAGTTTGGGGGCGGGGGGAGATGAATTGTTACACTGGGTCGGATTTATGGCCTGTGCAGTCTAGGATTCTGTAACCCACAGAAGTCCCAATGCAGCCATGTTAGATTTTTGTCTCTGAAGTCAATGTTAGATAGCAAGCACATCCATTATGTTGTGAATTGAATCCAATGCCTGGGTGTATATGCCCCAAATAAGTTTTAGTGTATGTGTATCAGAAGACAAGTATAATAATGTCCATAATAGCACTATCTGTAAAAGCAAAACTTTGAAATCAATTCCGTTGTCCACCAACAGAAAAATGGAAAAATTGTGCTATTTTCACAGAGCGGAATACTATACAACAGTAAAAAATTAAACCATAGCTAAAATGAAGCAACATAAAAAATATCAGGAATATAACATTGAGGGGAAAAGCAAGTCCCAGAAGGTACCACATAGTAAGATACCCTTTATAGAAATTTAAAAACTAGTACAAAAATATATTGTTTAGGCATTTACACAAGCATAGAATAAACCCTTTTAAAAGGCATGAACATGGAAACACCAAGGTCAAGGTACTAGTTACCTTGAGGGGCTGACTGGGGAGACCACGAGGGAGAAACACATAGGTACATAGAAATTATTAGTAATTTAAAAAATCTTCTCTGAGTAGGAATTTACGTTTCCTTTAAATATGTATACTTCTCTAAATTATTTTCAAATTCATGTGTGTTGCTGCCTTTATTTTTTCTCAGAGGTAACAAAAGCCAAGTTCATCACCTACTATGTGGAGCAGTTCTATCCTTTATTGATCCTCCTCATGTATTCATTCCAACCTGTTAAAGACTGCCTCAGTGTACCCTCAGTATTACTGAATTTGGTGAAACTTTGTTTGTTGACCTGAAAGTCGTGACTGTGTGTGTTTCACACATTTTCCCCAGTCTTAATCAGGTCAGACAAAATAGCTAAATT
>RCUC01069371.1:0-13744 GCA_003697995.1 Taxidea taxus jeffersonii | reverse complement strand
TCTGTGAGGATATGATGTTTAGCGCTATGGCAGCCATTTTGTGATGATGAAGGAAAGACCAAGAGAATCACAGGAACCCAAAACCAGACCCTTGATGTCTCTGAACCACTGAAACTTCCCTAGGATTATCTGTCTAAGACTACCTCTTTTATAAGAAAAATAAATTCCTTTTGTTAAAGACACTGAGAGTTTCTTTTACCTGAAGCTTAAAGCATTCCTTCTTATCCATAAACATTTTGAAATCAGTAAGACCTGACCCCTAATCTTAAAAAAAGACCCAATAGACAAGGGGTTGCCACAGTTATAAACAGGACACTGGATTACGTTTTTAAATATAGGACTTTTGAAAAGCAATGAGTTACTTTTCAATGTAAGTATGTCCATTCAATATCTGAGGTACATCAATATTAAAAAACTACTTCTGGGGGCATCTGGGTGGCTCAGTCAGTTAACGTCCAACTCAGTTTCAGCTCAGGTCCTGATCTCACGGCTCATGAGATCGAGCCCCACGTTGGGCCGGGCGCTCCGTGGGAGTCTGCTTGCAATTCTCTCCCTCTGCTGCTTCCCCCATTCTCTCCCTCTCTCTCTCAAATAAATAAATAAATCTTTTTAAAAAAACACTTGTGGTTTATTTGAAATTCAAATCTAACTGTGTGCCCCGGATCCTTATTTGCAAAATCTGGCAACTCTTTATGGATAGTAATGAGCAGCTTCTAAGAGAAGCAGAAGAGATTCTTAAATCAGAACATCCAATTCACCAAACAAAACCACTCCCGGAATGAGATAACAGCAATAATAACAACTTAAATTATACGATCCTCCGGTTTTCAGAGAACTTTCAGACATTACTCATCCATTACATAGTTGTTGTTCACACACACGCATACACGCATGCACGCACACAAACATATACCCCGTCTCAGTGAGGTGTTTGCCCGACGTGGCACAGCGGGTACGGGAGCTGGGACCTGAACTCTTCTCCGGAGCCTGGCTCAGGGCTGTTTCTTTGCCGACAGGCTTGTCTGACTTGACGTCCAGCAGAACCCACTGGAGGGCTTGTTGAAACGCACACTGTCCAGGGCCTTTACCCTGTTCCGGAGAAGGTTCAAGAATGTGCATCTCTAACAAGTTTCCAAGTGATGCTGGTGCTGCTGGTACTCGGACCACACTTTTTGGAAACCACTGCTTTTTATGACACCAAGACAGCTCTTATGTAGGTGGAAGAATTAGCAAATGTCTAATTTCTTTCCAAGAAGAGAAAAACCTAGATAATAGTAGATCAAAGTCAGATGATAACACACTATTGCAAAGAAAAACGAGCCCTCTTTTCCTGTGACTTGTATCATTTGGAGCTTGAAAATTAAATGCATATAGGGGGAAGCATGTTAAAATAAACGTGATGCCTTGTTTTCCAGTCTCTCGAACACTGGTTTTTGTTAACGGGTGTGGATGGTGCCCGAAGAAGCTGGAGGTTTCGCTCAAACACGGGAAATGGGAGTATGCAGGGTGTGTGCACGCCTGGAAGGTAGAATCCCCAGTGCCCTCATCTCTAAAATCATGTGTGGGTCAGGACATGAAACTTGACCCTTTGGATGATAAACCAAGAGATGTCCTTCATTTTTCAGAGTCAGTTACATTCTCCCTCTTCCCTCCTTTCGTTGTTCTCCTTTATGCCGTCAGAGCAACCACCTACCAGACAGGAAGATAGAACAGAAACGGAGAAGAGCAGCCAGTTGTAAGGCAGTCAAGTGTGGCTGCCCAACCACAGGTGGGTGGGGTGAGAAGCCGGGACACGGATGAGAAGAAAGAGCTATTTATTCTCTGGGTCTCTGAGTGGTAATTTCGCTGTCTGCATAAATAGTACCTGAGAGCATTAAAAACAAATACAAATAAATTACAGACACAGTTCGCATTCCTGGGGCCTCCCTCCATGGGTGAGTCCTGAAAATCTTCTGGGGACCCCCAACACTCCCCAACCCACTCCTCGCCCCCCAGCCGGTGGGCACACCAGGACCCTTCACTGCCTTCCGGGTTAGCAACAACCGCCCGTTATGCAAACAGTCCCTCCAGCTATGAGAAAACAAAGAGTGATCGGTTTCATTTTTTAATTTTCAAAAACATTAATGCTGTAGAAAACGACAACGAATAACATAACCACAAATGCTCACAGGCCTATGATCCAGAGCTAACAACTGTTAATGTTTGGTTCTATCTCTTCCAGGTTTTAATATTTTGCTATTTTGTCGTTAAATGACAGACACAGTCAAACATCTTTTGATGCCACGTATCCCTTTCTTATTATTCTTGTCGGGCAACAAACGCAAATTTTGATTTCTTTCCTTTCATTTAAAAAACTTTATCAACATAAATATGCACTATAGAACAACATATAATATTATTTTTGTTCTTTGTGTTTATTACCAGTGGAAATACACTGTACCTACACGATTCATACTGAGTATTTGGTTCTTTTCCTTGTTTTTACCCCACGTAAAATTCTTGAGATCTAATCAGTTGATTCAGCTGGTCACTTTTAACTGCTCATTTTACTTGCCCTTTAAATGGACATTTAGATCATTTCCCATTTCTTTACTCTCACAAGCGAGGATGAAATACTCATTCTACTATATGGCTCTGTGTGCACCTCCACGAGTTTCTGTTGGGTATATACAGAGGAGAGGAACGTCTGAGACCTAAGTATTCTAGCTGGCACGGGGGTCTATCAAACTGTATTCCCAAGACCAAGGCAGTGAAGTATCATCTCACCCACATGGTGACAACTCGTGATGCTGTCAGACCTTAATTTTGGTAATGGTGGACTTGGCGCTAGCTGTGAGTCCTATTTCCTTGTGACCGGCTGAGTTTGTTTTTTTTCATTCAGTTTTCCACTCTATGAATTGCATAGTCTTATCTTTTGTCCAAGTTTTCTGTGTGATTATTTGTCTTTTGCCTACTGATCTATAGAATTCTTATATATAAATAAATAATTCTTTATATATAAATAGCACTTCATGCCTTATATATAAATATTGCAAATACCTTCTCCCTATCCATGGCTTATGTTTTAACATTGTTTATGGGTAACTTATTACGAATTGGATAAAGAAGCGATCTCAGACCAGGCTTGGCCCTATCACACACAAACCTTCAACGGACTGAGACTCAAAAGCAAAGAAACAACTGGAGAAACCGACATCTGAAGTCCTGTCTGAAAGCCACAAACCACAAATCAACATTCTTGCTCATGTGTTCCCTCTTTCACAAACACTATAAAGCCTTATCACAGTTTGAAAGTGCAGAGAGAATTTATGGCATCAGAAGTATTTGGGGACATTGGTAAAAGGTCAAAGATTTTTATTCTGTAGGACTGGGGTGAGTCCCAGAAATATGCAGTGTAAACAAGTTCCCCAGGAGACAGCGATGCAGGTCTGTGGGCCAGATCCGAGGACTCTTGATGACGCGCTGAGAAACCAGAGGACTTACGGAAGCTGGTGGGGGCCCGGGGGAGGTCTGGGGTTCCAGACCCAGAAGTACTGGTGGTGCCTCTCCCCGGTTGGTCTATAGACTCTGTGAGGGCAGGGACTTCTGCTTTCTCCCAGCATCTAGCATAGCGCCTGCCTCAATAAATATCTGTGGAATGAAGAAATGCTCCGCATATCACAATCTGTAGGTAACTGCCCGTGGCTGGGAAAAGTCTTAGGAACACCTGCACTTAGCCTCCAATTCTAAACTTCCTTGTTCTGTAAAAAGGGAGATCGGTAACAGTAATTCACCCGCATGCCAAGGGCTCCTGACCTCAGTTAATTTACAGTATCGACCCCCCACCCTGACGGCCGTCACGTCAGAGCTCTACTCTGAAAACAAGTCTTCCTGATTATGGTTGTGGCTGTAAAGTGACAGTCAACTCGGTGGTCAAGGCAGTTTATCTAAGCCGTGTGCTATTTGAGAATAGGATGCCCAGGAGCTTCTTTGGAAGCTGATGCCCAGAAGGAGCTCGTCAGGACCCTTTCGATTCCTTCTCTCTTCACCTGTCCTGGCGCCACAAGGCGGAACAAGATTCCCGGCCGCTATGCCTCATGACGCGTCTCTGAACAAGCAGGATTCACTGGGCCTGACAATTGTCTACATCCGGCGCAGACCATCTCTGTCTCTGACCCAAACTGTCAGCATTCCCCTTCCTCTATGCTTTAGTCGTCGGCTCCCGAGGTGGCCAGCCGATCCTCCCTCCGACGCCAGCCAGCCAGTTGCACCTGTCAAGCCAGGCGAGAATTTGCCAGGGCAGAGCGCGGTGTGATGCAACGTTCAGAGACATCTGGCCGAGAAGAAAAAGACACACGCATTTCTAAGAGCTTTGTCACCTCTGCTGATTCCTGATTCCTCAGTGGGATGGGTCCATCGGAACATCCTCGAAAGGCATAATGAAGAGAGGCCCGGAGAAGCCCGTCTGAGTGGGAGGCATGACAGAGCCCCGGGGGAGTGTGGTTCCAGGAGATTCTTACTTCTCTCAGACATTTTTTATTTTTACGAGTAACGTTAAAACGTTTGCAAGTAAGAAGATGCTAAAAAGCCTCATACGCTTCACCAAGAAACAACATGGAAGCGCTGCTGGTCCGGAGCAAAGAGCAGGAAGTTGTCTTCTCTCTGGCGAGAGGACGCGATATGAGGCCCTTGTCTTCTCGGTCCCAGACGCGGAGAGTCCGTGCCGTGAGATGCAGGGGGCAGCCGCGTCTTCCCTGGAGGAGGGAACGGAATTCATCGCATCTCCTTCGCCCGGGCCACACACAGCTTCACACTTTGGTCTTCGCACCCGTGGCCCTCTCTGCACTTCCATCCTAAAGGAACCGGCTAAAGGTAGATCCAGGCACAGGCTCTGCTGGGGCTCCCGCATCCTCCGGCTGGACGGGGAGGGCACTCGGAAGCCCGGCGCCAGAGCAGGTCGCCACCACCGCCTGCATCGCGCTTGCATAGCGTGCAAGAATGGAACCCCAGGCGTCCTTCGGGTTTCGTTGTTGTCGTCGTCGTTTGGTTGGTTTGGTTTCTTTATTGTTTTTGTTTTTGTGTGTTTTGGCCTATAATCTTTGGTAGCCTGCCAAGATATTTTGAGCTATATAATTCTGATGAATTTGCACTTGACTTATAAAAACATTTTTTCCAGCCTAATGTTGTGTGAGAATTATTTTCTGATCTTTTTAAAGCTCTTGGCCTTGGAAACAGGAAGTACGAAAATAAACCGGGAAATCAGAAAGCTCAAATTTAAGGCAAAACCTGAGTCACACTAGTTCTGGTACAATGTCATTTCTAATCCTGATGTCACAAATGTCAGCCTTGCAATTGAGGTAAAGTAAATAAAGACTAGATTTAAATCGAAATGTCTTTGGAAGAAAGAAAAAGCATATCCCGATTGTTTCCTTAACTTTTCATAAATTAGTTTTGAGAGGAAACACGATGGAAAGGTTTGGTTTTCCTGTGACAGTCCAAGTCATTCTCCTCACAGCTCAACCACTCCAGGCTTCCCAAGTCTCTCTCCCACGGCCCGATCTTTCTCGCCTACTCTTTGCTGGTCCTCTCGTCCTGCAGGGGCAGGTGTGCGAGTGTGTGGTGGGGTGGGGTGGGGTGCGTGTGCGTGTGTGTGTGCTTTGCTCTTCCATCTTGTTTCAATGCTCTAGAAGCCAAGGTGTAGTGGAGATTCTTTCGGAGCAGCATCTTTCTCTTTTCCCCGGCCACACTCCACGTCCCTACGCTCTGCCTGACATGTGACAAGTATGTGATCATGATACACATAATCATGATCTGTTGTCATTTCCCAAGTGCCATCTGTACCCCAGGCATTGGCACGTTAATTTATCTCACTGAATTATCAAATCAGGCTTACGGTGTACAAAATACATCTCCAATACACAACTCAACAACCTGAGACTCAGAATATGGAGTCACAGAGCAGAGAGTTATGGTATCAAGATTCAAACTCAAGCCTAACTGACCCCAAAGTACAACGGTTTCCTCTATATTACCCCTCAGAAATGGACAAAGGTTTGAGTGTGTGATGAATTTAAGGCACATTGCTCTAATTTTTTTTCCCCACCAAATTACCCCTAATGGCAGAAAAGAGTTAATATATGTGGGTGAGGGGTATAAGCACATGTGGCGAGGTGGGGAGAGGATACGGTGAAGGGATACAGTATGCTTGTGAGGATATTAATCTGAAGTCTCTGGCTGCATCCACGTGATTTCTTTTAAGTCTTCTATTTATCTAAAAAAAATTTCTAATTTTGCTTTCTAGTCCTTAGTATATTCATGTTTGCTACAATGTTAAAGAAAAGGTTAAAAAATCTGCTCACTGGCTAAATTTATCCTGCAGGTCTTGCCACTGGTGCTCTTAGGATAAATGTAACCCAGGGCAAAAGGTAGAAAAAAATAAGTCCATTTCTATTACTGAAAGTACAACTGAGAAGTACATTTCTTACAAAGAATGCACCAACAGCATGGTGTTTGCACCTAAAGAACATCACATTACTGCTAATGATTGTAAGTGGGTTTTGAATACTCAACAGGGGACTATCAGGATAATAATATATAAGAACAGTATAGTGCAATTTTCAAAAAGTGGGAATTATTTGTATAGCCTAAACCAAACTGTTTTAACACCTAGAACAGAGAATAAATTAAATCCTAAATCCTAGTAGAGCACACATAATTGTGATACAAAGAGGCAACTTGGTAGAGTGAGAAGAGCTTTGGACGAGGGCTCAAAACCTGGGTTCTAGACTCAGCTCCCTACCAGGAAGTTTCCACACTGAGTTCTGATAGGTCTGGGTTCCTGCATTTCAGTCTATAAAATGAGGTGCTGAAGAACGGGCTAGATGACCTCTGATGTACCTATAAGACTCCACTCTATATTCACTCCATGGGATCTGTCTGATGTCTTGCAGTGAATAGAATATAGGCATTGGGATCAGATAGACCAGAATTTGAATCCTACTTGAGGCTTTTTTAGAAAGATTATATTTATTTATTTGACAGAGAGAGAGAGCCAACGAGGGCAGGAACACGAGCGGGAAGAGTGGAGAGGGAGAAGCAGGCTTGCCGCCAAGCAGGGAGCCCCATGTGGGACTTGATCCCAGGACCCTGGGATCATGACCTGAGCTGAAGACAGACACCTATTGACCGAGCCACCCGGATGCCCCTAGTTGAGGCATTTAATAGCGATGGGAGCCTTGGGTTCCTGTGTGTGAAATAAGATATACCTCATGAGGTCATGGAGAAGGTTAAATGAGAAAACATGTGTAAAAATCCACCACGGTGCCAAGATAGATTGTCAGCCCTCAATAATGGTAGCTATCATCTTAGTGATATTTATTACATGTGTAATGACAAATAACTCATTATACGTAACATGTATAATGATAAATAACTCAGACGGTTCTGCCGGGTTATCCGCTGCACTATAAATCTGACTTACGTTCTGGTATGTGTGAGATCCTTCTCCATGCGTTTTGGTACCTGTTGTCTGCCCTCAGAGCAGTTACCGCCAATGGTAACTATGCTCACTTTTGTGACTGCAGGAAGATTTCTTTAGTATCTTCCTTCCCACATTGCTACAAGCCCCATGAGGATGGGGAACAGGTCAGTTTTGTTCACATCTGTATTCCCAGAATATAGCATGGTGCCCGAGACAAAGCAGGTGTCCCCAAATTGTCTGCCAAATGAATGAATGAATGAAAGAATGAACGAACGGACCCAAAAATCTTAGTCCCTATCTCACCTAACCGACAGACATCATGCCAAGAAAGGTGCTTATTATCTAGGGCTCGGTCCTACCTGCATCACTGAGTCTGACAAGAAGCAACTGCATACACAGCCTACACCCAGAGGCCGTTCTGGTATCGTTCATAAGGGGACCGATTTCTAGAGCTCGCTCCAAACTTCTACCCACCATGATCAAGATACACACACATCCAACACGGCTCTCCAGTTACGCAATTACCAACTCACAGCAGCGGTTAGGATGCTCTGTTTCCACTGTGCCAAGTATATCGATATCATTTGGGAACCTGCTAAATATGCAGGTTCCTGGGTCCCATTCCCAGATCGCGTGATTCTGCTTTAACAAGCAAGAAAAAGTGCAAGTAAAGACTGATCGTGTCACCCGTGTTAATGGGACACTCCATACACTGTGGTCACAAAGGAAGTAAGAGTTCTCGCTGCTGATGGGCTGTCGTCAGTTGTGCCTAAAGGCTTTGAAAGAAGTGAATTATATCTGTGGTTGGTCTAGTAGACTGAAGGGGGAAAACTCCAAAAAGTCAAAGTGCAAGGCGTTTCTGCCTATTAAAAATCACGCATGTGACATTCTTCCAACTTAAACAGTCCCAGTCTCTAGGTTCTAAAGCTATTTTACTGCCAGACATCTCCCATATACCTGAGAATAAAATATCAAGCTCCATAATGTAATTGTGCCTCTAATTTAGAACCTGAATTTCATGTCTTTAGAGGTGTGTAAAAGGCCTATGTCAACTTTTTGCTTCTTGCAAAGATGATAATTTGGGCTATCACCAGACACCTGTCTAACCTGTAATTTTGCCTTCCTCCACTTTACTTTGTCTCCATGGCTATGTAGATAGTAGTGGCTTCCAGAGCACTGCGGCGTAATGCAGAGAGCATGCATTTGATTATTCAGGTAATGGTAAAGGGAGGAGATTGGTAACACAGGTGTTCGTGGTGGTGAGTCCCTAGCATGGGAACGGACTGTCCTTCTCCTTCATTTCTCTCCAGGTAATTACAGACCATCTATTGTACTTGGTATGGTCAGCAAGGAGCCCAGGAAGGCAGTTAGGGGGAAGGGGGAAAGATATTAATGTAACTAATGGGAGAATAACAGGACTGGCATGAAGAAGAGCACCAGGAAGCATGGTCACTGAAGGAAAATCCTTAATTGACTTCGTTCTGTTCCTTTTTCAGAGAGGGTGGTAAGGCAGTACTATCATCTAATAATGCAGATGTTACTGTATGTACTAAGCAATGGGAAGCCTTCCAGATTCCTTCGGCTTCTGTCTTCTCTGGGGACATTGATTCATTTATTTTACTCATTCAGGAAAAGCATTTATTGAGCACATACTACATAATTAGGATTTGCTCTAAGTACACAGAATACAATAAAGATACACTTCTGTGCTCAAGCAGCTTTAAGTCTATTGGGAAAAGCATACCAATAAGCAAGTCACTTCAACGCAGTGTGTCTTCTAGCTAGGACCTGGAATTGGGCGGGGGGTCAAGTTAGGCTTCGGGGAACCGATACTCAAGCTGCAATTCCAAGAACAGCAAACCTGGGAGGAGACAGTGAGGGAGACCAGGTGAGAAATGGATAAGGACCTTCCAGGTAAGTGCTTGGCAACAGCAGAGGAGGGAGAATCAACAGAAAGTGGGTAGTAAGAAAGTATGTTGCTTGGAGGCAATTTCTGGAGGAGAAGAAGAAAGATTTGTAAAACAGTTTTTCACTTTCTTTGCCCACAGTTTATAGACATAGAAGAATCCTTACTCCCTGCTGGTGCCTCAAGCTATTCTAACCAAACAGCCAGGCTTTGAAGACTGACTCGCGGTGGTCTCAGATCCATTCACTGGGAGCCAAAGTAAATACAAAATGTATTTTCTCAATCTACCTACATACATCAAACTCCGAGGCTCTGTTTCCTTTCAGCCTGTCTTCTTTACTTCCTTCATTTCACAAAAATGAACAATGGTTTCTGCCTTTCCAGACAGACTTAATACTATCTCTATGTGTTTATATTGTCTAGATTAAACTAACTTCGTAAAAAATGTATCTCTCCAAGTTCTTCTGGTTTCATGTTCAGTCGTGTTTATATTCCTTTCAAAATTCTGAAGAGTCTTTTTGATGTTCTTAGGAGTGGCCTCTCTGGCAAGCCTGGTCTCCCCGGTCTTCGCTGCTGATCTCATCTGTGAATTAAGTGTACAAATGCCAGGGCTCTCTACCGGCCCCAAATACAGCACGCTAAGTGGACATATCCCTGCTCTTCAATCTCCTTTGCTTAGGATGGGAGTTTAGAGTCACTTACATGTCCCTGTGCGGTTTTCCAAGCATTCCCAGGAAGTTAATAAACTTCAGTTTCTAAATATCTCGTTCGGATTGGTGTGCTGGAACCAGTCCATAGGAGCTCACAGGATCGACGATCAAACTTTCAGGAACTTTGTAAGCTGACTGTTAAACACTGGTTGTTATTTAAAAATTAAATTATATGTACTAACAAATCATGTTCCAAACAAGAGTAATACATACTCAACCCCAATCATTTACTAGCTACTTGACTACCTTTTGGTATTACCTATGCTTATAAGTGCATTTATGCCTATTGTTTTTGGGTGGGGGTAATATTATTATGTAATACTGTGTTACTGTGCTTCTCTTCTCAGCTCTGATTTCAGTGACGATATATTGGTCACTTGAAAATGGCCATGATGGGATTATTTGTACCACAAAATTAGCAAATGGAATAAATCAGGTCAAGAATTTGTTAACCCTTGACTCATTACCACTGCTTATATGAAATAAGACCAAGAAGACTGGTTGGAAAGGAGAAAGAATGGATATTGGCAGAAAAATAGCCAGTTCTAATACTATGAATAAAATCTATTAAAATTATAGTCTAAGAGAGGATTAGTTGAAGTAAAATCATATTCTCTGAAATTATATGCATCTGTCCTCTTGAAGTTAATAAATTTTTAAGGACAAGGAAGTCATGCCATGTTACTCCTGTTCCTTTTTGCCTTTAGCAGAACAAGTGAGTGTAGAAAAAACTACAAGAATCAAGAGTACATCAAACCTGTTGAGGGCAGAGGCCAACACACTCTCACACCCTGGTAGCAGCCTTAGCCTTGGTTGCGTAAGTTTTCCCAGACATTTGAGAAATCATAAAGTAGATGAACTGGTTTTATTAATTAAGATAAAAGTTGTATTACTATTTCACAGTCAAAATGATTTCTTTTGAGCTTCTGCAGTTTCTGGGTGCTGTAAATGGCACGTAAATGGCATCTTTGTGCTCAAGAGAATATGCAGGGCTATTTAACATAAAGGTCCAGGAGAAGGAATGGCCTACCCAACAATGAAAATGGTGATGTCACGAGTGACTTTCACTAGAGGGACCTCCTAGAGCTTCTTTGATTCTTCAGATATCCTTGAGGTACAGTCAAGGGGCAAGAGCAGGTAACCAGTTGTTTGAGGAGGGAAGCAGACAGACAGTGCTTTAACAATTTCCCAAATTTAGGAAAAGGTCATGCAAAAAAAAAAAAAAAAGGACTGGAACCCTCAAACTCTCTTGGTTATAGGCAGAGTGCACTGCTAGATGGCAATGAATAGTGATTCCAAAATCTCAGCTTCAGGTCAAGCAATTTACTCTAATGGGTAAATAAACAGTGGCCTGAATCTCCTTCAATTTTTTAGGAAGTAGGAACTAGTTTTTAGGATCTAGGAAAATCTTTATAAACCAACTAACAAAAGACAGATTTGTGTATCTCAAGCTGTCCCATGCACTTATCCTAAATCCTGAAGTGTAGAAGTCAACATTACAACTATATAGCAAACTTCCTTCTCAAGATTATGTAGGCATAAGTAATTTTATGATTTCTGCCTGATTTAAAGACCTCCTAAAGCCTCCAGTTTACAGCTAGATCTATGCACTTCATACTAACATATTATAAGTTGATTGGTAAGCCAAGTAAATTTTCCAAGTCCCATCTAATGAGTGTGAGTGAAGAAGGAATTTCTAGGTGCTTCTGTTCATTCCCCGACAAGGTGCACCATCTGGCCATTTGTTCCAACTGGTTATTAATAGAAAGAAAGTAGGAGAGGTTGAGCCAAAGAGGAAGAACCAAGTCTCCAAAAACTTGCCTTGTCAAGAGAATTTTCTACTTCTGGTTTTAAAAATTATAAAATAATCTTGCTGCTTCTGAAATGGGTTATGCCTCTTTCACATAAAGATGAAATGCACCAAAAAGCACAACTGCGTCCTGTATATGCTAATCCTAGCCGTTCTTGCCTTCACCTGCTCAGGAGATGGAGCTAATCTATCAGGATGGGCCTAAATTGGAATTAAAGACGATGTTCGTTGCCTCGGAGTGGATGTAGTCTCCGTGGTCCTCGGCGTTCTCCAGCACACTACTCCCCATGAACCTGAATTTGCACTGGAGACGAGCCCAGATCTGAGTCAATGTTTTTGTTTTGAAAGTGATGGTCAGAGAGGTTAGTTGCTGAAAGTCACAAAACTAGCGCCAGAGTTTGAGACCAGGTTTTCAGCGTTCTTCCCACTGGGATATGTTTCCTTACTTAAACCACTAAGAGTCTTGGTCTGTGGGCTGATGCAACGTGAGTCTCCATCAGTAGTGTAAGGATTCAGTTAATGGATGCACCGGGGCCGACTGAAAGGCAGGAATAGACATCCTGTAGATGGAACCGCTTATGAGTTCCCACTCAGGAAAACCTCGAGTCGATCAGTGTGTTTTTCTCTCCATATAGGAATTATCAGTGTTTATGGCATCAAAGTCAAGTGAAGAAATCAAGTGGGCCAAAAGAGAGCTCTAGGATTAAGGGATTTTGCAATTATTTATTAGTTTATTTAGTTAAGCTGAGTTATAAGTTGCAAATAAACAAGTTATTTTCACCTTGAAGAGCCTCATGTTTGCCTTAAGAACTATGGAGACACCAGGTGTGTGGGGGAATTTGGAAGAAACGCAGAGCTGAGACAGGAATGCCAGCTATTAGACAGTGACATTTGGCCTGGCTTTCTTTGCACGTAGTCTCGTGGCTCATTTTCAAGTGGGCCTCCTCTGCCAAACCCAAGCCTCTGTCATTCTGATGTCCCTAGTTTACGGCCCCATTTTTGGTTCTGCTGTGTTAGTAAACGCCTTCAGTATGGCTAACAATTTTCAAACCATCATTTAAAAACACCCAGTGAGGGGCACCTGGGTGGTACAGTCAGTTAAGCACCCAGCTCTTGGTTTCGGCTCAGGTCGTGACCTCAGGGTCCTGGGGTGGAGCCCTGTATAGGACTCCACGCTCAGGGCAGGGTCTGCTTGAGATTCCCTCTCCCTCTGCCCCTCCTGCTCGTGCTTGCTCTCTCTCAAATAAATCAATCAATAAAACACCAGGTGAGAGCGACACATTTTTACTTCTCCTTAATCATGCATTTTAGCCAGCGTTAGGCTTGAGGGTGTTCCTATGCGATGAGGAGAGACCAGTTCCATGCGCGCAGCGAAACCAGCAGCAGTCATTTGCAGATACCATGGGTGGCACCTCTCACACACGTTCGACTATGTGGTTGGGACGCAGGGAAGGACTTAATATCACAGGCACAGCAGATTCTGCTATCTCGCAGAAGCCTCCCAACATTACAGCTGCCCACACAACGTGAATAACACCCTGTCCTGGCCTCAAAGACACAAACATGTTTTCTACCTCCACCCTTGGCAATGGGCCCGTCTCCGTGTGCCACTTTGGTTTCAAATTTGCTTCGCTGGTTAGTAGGACTCTGGAATTTCTTACTTCCTGAATCCAGTCAGAATTCAGATGTTTTAGAGAAAGGAGAATCCAAAAGTGTAGGGCTTCTCTGGACGTTCCTCTATTTTTAATGCTTCAGCAGTTGGGATGACCGTTCTTTACCCCAAAAGGTGACTTACAAAATTGCATCAGTACAAATACGACTACAGGTGAAAACTGTAATGCAAAGTAGAGTCTCATGGC
>RCUC01069366.1:0-16159 GCA_003697995.1 Taxidea taxus jeffersonii | reverse complement strand
GCATTTGTAATTGGATGTAACTTTGCATTCAGATGTCCTTGGAGTCTGTCTGCATCAGTTTTCTGTGACATTGATTTTAATCATGCAAGTATGATGAAGACTCTTTTTCAGGAGTGTCTGTCATGGTGCCCCATACAGAGAGGCCCTTAATTAGGGTAACAATGGTTCTATGACATGACCAAATTAATGGATGCATGGTTCATTAGTTTTTTAAAACATTTTAAATACTCCATATTAGATTGGCTGTGGAATTCCTACTTTCTGCCCCTGTCACAATGCCAGATGATTGACTGAATCTCAGTGGTTCGACAACAGTGTTAAGCTTTATATGCCTGAGTCTGGGTTGGACTTGGTTTGTTAAAGGCAACTAATCCCTGATGGGTAGACTCTATCTCCATTCCATTATATATTTTCATGAATGAAATTTTAATACATGCATTATTGATACAAACATAAAAAATAATTTTATGTGATATTTAATGATCTTTGGGACTGACTTGATTATAGTTTCTCAAGTATGTTATACATTTAAGTATATGTTATTGCTCATTTGTAATGCATTCCCCTTATACTATGTTTTTCAACTTGAAACTCCTCAGTAGTCTAGATTCAAACACAATGCTGCCTTCTCTTTGAAACTCCAACTGAGATTCTTCTAACAAAGGTAATCACTTTATACAAGTTCTTATAGTATTTTTTACATATGGATATGATGAGAATTTCTTGTCACACTGAAATTTTCAAGTATCTGTACATGTCTCATATTAGTTAGAGTCTACAGGTTAGGGGCTAGTACCTTACTCATTTTTTAAAAATCTCCAGGATCAAAAGTAGTCACTCAGTGAATACTCATTTTTAAAAATTGTTCAAAGGTTAAAAAAAAGTTCAAAGGTAAATAAGAGTATGTAGATAGGATCCTTACAGTTAATAAGAAAGCTTGAAAGAAAATGGAGTATAAGATGTGGTAACATTCAGAAATAGTTTAAAAAATGGAGTCATCTTATGGGGAACTTGGAACTTGTTGCACTGTTGGTAAAAATGTAAAATGGACACCAGTGTATGGAAAACAGCATAGCAATTCCTTAAAAGATTGAAAACATAATTCCTGTATGATTCAGCAATTCCAGTTCTATGGATATACCTAACAATTGAAAGCAGTGTCTCAAAGAGATATTTGCACACCAGTGTTAATAACATTATTGATAATCATTATTAATATAATTCACAACATTATACATAATCGATAAAGTTAGAAGCATCCCATGTATCCACTGACAGAAGACTGGGTAAACAAAATGTGGTGTATACATGCAATGGAATATTATTCAGCCTTAAAAAGGAAGGAAAATCTGATGTATGCTATAACATGGATGAACCTCGAAGACATTATGTTAAGACACAAAAAGACAAATACAGTATGATTCCACTTATATGAAAAACTAGAGTAGTCAAAGTCATACAGATAGAAATAGAAGGGTAGTTGCCATGGCCTCAGGGGAAGGGGAAATGAGTTGTTTAATATGGGTATAGTGTTTCAGTTTTGCACTATGAATTTTGGATATTGGTTGTGTAACAGTGTGAATGTGCTTTATGCTACTGAAATGTATAACTAAAAATAATTAATATGGTAAATTTTATGTTATATATATTTTACCACAACTTAAAACAATTGAAAAAAATGAAGTCATCCTCATTTTATGTATCATAATTAAGTCAGAGTAATCCATCATAAAGGTATTTTACTATGTGTATTTTGGGCCAGCTAGTCTAAATGGACACCATCTGGTTGTTTCAGAGATATCCACATGCCAAAGAGAATTTACTGCTTTATAATTTTAATACCAACTCATCAAGATGTATTTAGTGCATACTCATAATGTTTCATAGCCTTTGGTGGTTGGGAGGGAAGATGAAGATGAATAGCAAGAAGGTGACTCCCTGACAACATTTTGTGAAGTCATTGCTCATAATGCATTAAGGGAATTGACACAGCTGCTTTGTAAAGTCAGACATTCTGGAATTGTTCTAGAATGAATCCTGGCTGAGAATTAATTCAAGAAATTTAGAGCCCTTTTTACCAGTAAAAAAGGAGAATGAGCTTCCCAGCAACATAAATATTTGGTCAGTTGGATCTACTATAATGATCCTTAAATGCCCACCTGGGAATTGCTTTAGCGATATATTTTTCCAGAGGAAATAAGGCCAAAGTGAAAAATCTAAAGTCTTCTCAGCTACTTTTAACAGTAATGTAAGTCTGTTTTTTTTTTTTAAATGTAAGTCTTTTTAATTAGATCTGTCCAATTTCGCTTTCGTACCTCTGAAGCTGTTGGGGATGACCCAGGGTGGTTCATTCCAGAGGAAGACAAGTGGAAAAGCAACTACCAACAGTTCAAAAGGAGTTGAACTTAATCTAGAAATTTCAGAGATTAATTAGGGATTGAGGCAACTATCAAGAAGAAAGGTGTGGACCCAAATAGAGAACCAAGATTGACAAAACTAAGAGGAATTAAGAGGATCAGAGGAGAGATCAATAATTCTAAGTAATAACTAATAGATAACACAGATCACAGACTACATCCCAAACACTCTTTACTTGTATTAACTCAATAAATCTTTTCAACTGTTTTATATGACAATGTCTAAACCTTGTATTATTCTAAAAGGAGACCCAAAGACAGGAATTTGGGTTCAATCCCAGGGAACTGATCTCAGGTTTTCTGTTTTCTTTGAGAGAATGGGTAAGGGAGAAAGGGCTTCTGGTGGTGCACTCAGTTGAGCATCCAACGCTTGGTTTCAACTCAGGTCGTGATCTCAGGGTCGTGAAATTGAGCCCCTCATCTGGCTCTATGCTGAGTGTGGAGTCTGCTTGTGTTTCTTTCCTCAAACAAATAAATAAATCTTAAAAAAAAAGAAGGGGGGGAAAACCAAATAAACTTCTGTTAATTAGTAGTGTCTGCTGTGGGCAACCAGGGTTCAAATATACCCATGGAGATCTGTATAGAACATGCCTCATAATTGTTCTACTGAAGGATGAAGCTGGGTATTTTATCCACCAACTTCCACCCCTCATTGGTTAAGAGTTGCTTCTGGAGCATTAATTCCTACTCACTGTCATGTTACCATATTCTAAAAACAGGGAGACATAAGAAGTAGTTCTTGGTATGTAAGGAGCTGCAGATGGTGTCAGAGCTATGGCAGCATCTGCTGCACTGAGCTTATGTATGAGGAACGTGGGACATAATTTTAACATCATGTAATTCGGATTTATTCTAGAATGGTAGACTGCTGACTGAAGCTAGGATTCTCTATTTTGTCCATGTTTATATGGATAACCCCTGCACAGCTGAAGTTGATGAAACAGACAAGAATAGAAAGACATTTTGTCCATGGAGTCCATAGGCAACACTGAGACTCAGTTCATTTGTTCATTCATTCATTTATTTGTTCTTTCATTCAAAAATTTATCAGATGCCAGCTTTGAGTCTAGTCCTGTTTGCAATAGGAATGGGTTATAAGGAGAACAATTATGAAAGATCTCTGCTGTCATGGACCCAGCAAGTTATTAGAAAGTGAGATAAAATAAAAAATATAATTTCAAATGACAGTGAATATGTTGAATAAAATAAAATTACAATTGTGACTAATTACAATACCAGTAGTTCTTAGACATAATTGCTAAAGACAAAGGGAACCTACCCTTATTACTAGTATCAGATTCCTGGTATTGACATGACCTGGACGACTGTTTAGTTAGCAAGTGCATGGTAGCACACCAAAGAGGTGGATAAATAAATTGTGAACATGTTGTCAGCAGGCTGGATGCATACCTGCCCTGATTAGAATGATGAATTGTGATGTTTTGAAAGAAGAAAGTGGTTTCATGTATTATCCTATATGATGCTTTGCATAAAGATTAAAATTGTATTATTGCATATTTTGTGTTAGTATCTTGAGGGTGCATTCAAATATGTGGTAGCTTTAGATCAGGCATTAGGAAGTTTTTTAGGGCTTGCTCCTTTCTGTGGAATGTTATATATAATTCAAGTTACATGCTGTAGGTCATACTTGGAAACCAGTTCATTGTGGGATGTCTATAATCAAAGTCTCCTCATGCATTCTTTCATTCGTTTGGTTGTGTTTTTTATCCTCATATTTACTGAATGTTCTTTATATGGCAGGCACTGCACTGGGCACTGAAGGGGGCAAGAGAAACCTGGCAACTGGAGGTCCTATTTGTGGGTTGAGTTGTGCCTGACAACAAGGAAACAAGAAATTAATGAACAGCAGCATCACAGCTAGTTGTAAGAATTATGATGGAAATGAAGTAGGTGCTGTGAAAGAGAAATAAATATATGTGGGGTTTGGGTGGCACAAAACAGGATAGTTAGGGAATGCATCTCGGGTAAGGGGATTTTGGTGGTGGGGCCTTAAAGACCGGGGAACCACCATGTGGAAAAGTGAGGAGCAGATGGTTCAGAGCATGAACATAGAAGTTAGGTAACACCAAGCTCTCAAGTCTGGAAAGGGCTTGGTTTACCTCATGCTTAATAGATCAGTGAGTAATTGGACAATTTCCTTACACCACACACGAAAATAGACTCAAAATGGATGAAGGACCTCAATGTGAGAAAGGAATCCATCAAAATCCTTGAGGAGAACACAGGCAGCAACCTCTTCGACCTCAGCCGCAGCAACTTCTTCCTAGGAACAACGCCAAAGGCAAGGGAAGCAAGGGAAAAAATGAGCTATTGGGACTTCATCAAGATCAAAAGCTTTTGCACAGCAAAGGAAACAGTCAACAAAACCAAAAGACAACTGACAGAATGGGAGAAGGTATTTGCAAACGACATATCAGATAAAGGGCTAGTATCCACAATCTATAAAGAGCTTAGCAAACTCAACACCCAAAGAACAAATAATCCAATCAAGAAATGGGCAGAGGACATGAACAGACATTTCTGCAAAGAAGACATCCAGATGGGCAACAGACACATGAAAAAGTGCTCCACATCACTGGGCACCAGGGAAATGCAAATCAAAACCACAATGAGATACCACCTCACACAAGTCAGAATGGCTAAAATGAACAAGTCAGGAAATGACAGATGCTGGCGAGGATGTGGTGAAAGGGGAACCCTCCTACACTGTTGGTGGGAATGTAAGCTGGTGCAACCACTCTGGAAAACAGCATGGAGGTTCCTCAAAAAGTTGAAAATAGAGCTACCTTATGACCCAGCAATTGCACTACTGGGCATTTACCCTAAAGATACAAATGTAGTGATCTGAAGGGGCATGTGCACCCGAATGTTTATAGCAGCACTGTCCACAATAGCCAAGTTATGGAAAGAACCTAGATGTCCATCAACAGATGAATGGATAAAGAAGAGGTGGTATAATATATACCATGGAATACTATGCAGCCATCAAAAGAAATGAAATCTTACCATTTGCGATGACATGGATGGAACTAGAGCGTATTATGCTTAGCGAAATAAGTCAACTGGAGAAAGACAACTATCACATGATCTCCCTGATATGAGGAAGTGGAGATGCAACAGGGGTGGGGGTTAAGGTGGTAGGAAAAGAAAAAATGAAACAAGATGGGCTCAGGAGTGAGACAAACCAAAGGAGACTCTTAATGTCATAAAACAAACTGAGGGGGGTGGGGGAGGAGAGGGGTTGGGAGAGGGTGGTGGGGTTACATTATATGTTTAAATAAAAAAGCTTAAATAAAAAAAAAAATAAAAAAAAATAGATCAGTGAGTAAAAGATGAGGAGTGTCAGAAGAAATGGAGAAGTAGACAGGAGGCAGACCAGGGAGGGCCTTCAAGTTTCTATTTTTCTCATTTGGTCAGCTTTGTGTCTTGGTGAGATAAAAATTTAACTTTCCTCTTTTATCCCCTATCCTTAATGCAAAATAAATGAACAATGAGGAAACTGTGTCTTTCTCGCTTTTCTTTTTTTTTTTTTTAAGTTTTTATTTAAATTCCAGTTAGTTAACATATAGTGTAATATTAGTTTCAGGTGTACAATTTAGTGATTCAACACTTACATACATCACCAGGTGCTCATCCTGACAAGTGCCCTCCTTAATGCCCGTCACCTATTTCACCCATCTCCCCACTCGCTGGTAACCATCAGTTTGTCCACTATAGTTAAGAGTCTTCTTTCTTGGTTTGTCTTCCCTTTCTCCCCCTCATTTGTTTTCTTTCTTAATTTCCACGTATGAGTGAAGTCATATGGTATTTGTCTTTCTCTGATTAACTTACTTTGCTTAGCATAATACTCTCTAGCTCCATCTGTGTCATTACAAATGGCAAGATTTCATTCCGTTTTAAGGCTGAGTAATATTCCGCTGTCTATATACACACGTCTTCTTTATCCATTCATCAGTCAATGGACATTTGAGATGTTTCTATAATTTGGCTATTATATATAATGCTATAAATATTGGGGTACATGTATCCCTTTTAATTAGTATTTTTATATTCTTTGGGAAGACTATCTTTCTAAAACTAGAAGGAAAAGTATCACATCCTTGGAATTATGTGCTCATATGTCTCCTCCCATGCACACGAACCATGTTAGTATACCATCTCTAGCTCCTAATTCAATGCCTGGCCTTTACTAAGCATTCAGTATATATATATATATATATATATATATATATATGATTTGTAATTGCTGGAAAGCATTTTGTGTTTCCTATTTTATAAAGCATGCTTGGAACTGTGGGATTGGCACATAAGTTTATAAGATTTTTTGGATGAGAGACTTTGAAGACAACATATACTCTTTGAGTACCCACTGAGCATTAGAAATCACAGAAACTCCTGGGGCTCAAGATTGTTGGTACATTTTGATGACTTGTTGAACATTTAAAAATAATTATTTCCCTGGCTATTAGCTAATCCTTGTCTCATTTATAATATTGGTGAAGGTGTTTTTGTTTATTTATTTGTCCAGAGTACATGTAGAGCATCTGTTTGTGGTAGATATTTCTGCTGGATGCTGAGGAGACCTTCAGGAGTGAATTTAATATAAAAAAGGAAATGTGATACAACATCAGTCATACAGTTACAGAATCTCTGGAATGTGCATAGTTGTCATGTATGGTGGTGCAATTGGGGTCTTATCCTCTCTGAGTTCACAGTCTGATAGGGAACATGTGCAAAATAACTGTCATGCAAATGATAGCATGCTGACATTTATCACCAACAACTGTTGAATAATGTCAAATGATAGGCCTGGTTGTACATATAAATGACAGAAATACACATAGCGGAGTCTTGCAAGTGTGCTGATTTGTAGAGATTCTCCATACCTTACTAAGTAATGAGATAGAATGTTGAGGGGTTCTTTTTTAAAAATCTATTTCCATAAGAAATTCTTTTCACAAAATATTGAGAGAATTCTGATTTTTTAAAAATGAGCATATCTTTGACCTCCCAAATATACTTCCAGGAATGTTTTCCAAAGATAGAAATGTAAGTGTAGAGACCCAAACACAAAGGCTGATTTTTATTATTTAATTGTTTTAACACTTTTTATTATACTAATAAGCCAACATATTCCCTCTTCCATTTTTTATAAACTGAATTTGAAAAGCTTGTCATTCAGATTTCCACATGGCCAGCATCGTATACTCTCATTCAGATCCCTGTTTGAAGGTCATCTTATAGAGATTATCCACTATCTCTTTCTCTCTTCTTATCTTGCTTTTTTATGATTCTTATAGTTTTATTGTAGGACTTACATGCCAACTGCCATATTTAATCCTGTGCATTGTCATACTTATTTGTCTTTATCTCTCAGTCCCCAAAATTTAAACTCTGTGAGAACAGAGACTTTGCATTCCCAGTCTGGGATGAGGTAAATATTAAGCAATGAACACATATTCCATAAATATT
The DNA here is from genome assembly GCA_003697995.1 of Taxidea taxus jeffersonii. NCBI lineage: Eukaryota > Metazoa > Chordata > Mammalia > Carnivora > Mustelidae > Taxidea > Taxidea taxus. The sequence continues at coordinate 8,249 of RCUC01069366.1, read as the reverse complement.
TGTTGAATGAATAAATAACAAAAATGAAACAAGCAAAGTGTTCATCAGTAGATTATTGACCAAATGAATTGGATAACTGTATAATGAAATTTTGTGCAGCCTTTAAAATGGCATTGTTATAAATATATAGTTTTTTAAAAAACTTATTTTTTATTTTTTAAATTTATTTTTTTTTAAGATTTTACTTACTTATTTGACAGAGAGAGATTGAGAGATCACAAGTAGGCAGAGAGGCATGCAGAGAGAGAGGAGGAAGCAGGCTCCCTGCTGAGCAGAGAGCCCGACATGGGTCTCAATCCCAGGACCCTGGGATTATGACCTGAGCCGAAGGCAGAGGCTTAGCCCACTGAGCCACTCAGGCACCCCTATAGTTATTTTTTTTTAATGTGGTAGATTGTTTATAATAGTAAAAAAGGTATAGTTTGCAAAACAGGCTTTTCACAGTTTTCACTGTTCGGTATTCAGCTTCTCTCCTCATATACATACATATTTGTGTGTTTTTGTGTGTGTATGAAAAAGAAACAAAAATGTTAATGCTAATTATTTCTGAGTGGAGAGAATTCAGTTTAATTTATTCTTTGAATGGTTTGCAATTTTTAAAAATTTGTTCTTGTGCTTCTCTATATTTTTCACAAGTTTTTTTTTTTTTTGTATAAAAGAGCTAAAAGTCATAAAGGCACTTTTAGTCCTCAGGCTTATTAAGCAATCATGTTCAGCATTAAGGATTTTGAGGGTTTTGCTAGTTTGTTACTCCAGAATGACCCGTACTGACTAAATTTCAAACTTGTCATTGGACTGTTACCTGTTGCCCCTAATATCTTTATATAGGTAGCCAGCTATTTAATACTTAATTCAAGTACTTGGTAGAGTTCTTGAGTGCTAAAATACTTACAGAGTAATATTACTATATTGTACAGTATTTTAGCATCGTAAATACACACTATTAAAATTGATACCTAAGGGGAGACTGACTGGCTTAGTCAGTAGGACATGGAACTCTTGATCTCCTGGTTGTGAGCTCGAGCCCCGCATTGGGCACAGAGTTTACTTTAAAAATAAAAATAAAAATACGATTGACACCTAATATATGTTTTCAAACAAATAACTATTTAATGTAAATAGCAAACTTTGTCTTCTGACTTTAATGTGGCTTTTGAGTTTTGTTTACTTTCATCTCCTTTTTGTGCCATTTAGTAGGTTTAGTAGAGTGCCCTGATGAGAAGAATCTATTTATCCATTCAGTCCTTTGATAAGTCTGGGATCCTCAGATATATTTACAAGAAAGTTACGGTGCTACTGCTTTGAGAATCTAAAAGGGTAATTTTATGAAAATAATTCTCCATCCTCAGGCAATCTCTCAGTATGTCCCCCAATATGGATCAGTCTATGAATTCCCAAGAAAGATTAAAAATACATTTTAAACTTCTTTAAACTTTTAAAATCTTAAATTAAATGCTTAACTCTCTTTAAATGTGTGACACTATCCATCACAATTTTATATTTAGACACATAATAATGTATAATCTCAGCTTCTGTCCACTTGTAAAAATGGGAATAGACTTGGAGAAATAAGCAATTTCCCAACAGAAAATTGGAAATTCTGCCAACCAATTCCAGGTGACCTGCCATCAATCAGTGTTAAATTCTCTGGGGCTATTGTTGAAGGGTATTGCTATTAGTGAAGGGCTTCACCTGGTGACTAATGGTATATAACAAATACATTGAAGAACTATAGAAACACCCTGAATCTGTAATTGTCTGGTAACTTTCAGCAGAGACCTTTCCCAGCAATTGAGAAAGTGAGATTTTTATAACCTCTTTGCAGTTCTCTTATTAAAATATCTGTTTTTAGAGAAATAGGTGAAATGATTATGCCATGCAATTAAGTTAAATTAGCTGACAAAATATTTCTTTATGACTAAACTGTTTAATGTAGGCATTTGGAAATACGTGGTATCATTTAGAATATGTGCAAATGTGACAATTATTCTGATTCTGAAGTTAAATAAGAAGTCTCAGTTGGTAATAAAATCTCCTTGTTTGGTATTATTAAGTAATTATGATTAATGTCTGAAATGTAATGTTCCATGGTTATAATTTTCTTGTTTGCTTGAGTGAGTACATTAGAATTCATTAAAAATGCAAGCTCTTTATATACCTGCAAACTACAAATGTAGTGAGGACTTTGCTGGAGGTTAGGAAGCATTTTTCAATAAGAAGCCATGAGTGGGGTGAACCAACAGCTGGCAGATAAGTATGATGGATTTCTAGTACTGAAATGCAGGGATAGACAAATGGGTTTGTTCACTGATGTCAAAAATCAAATCCATTCTGATGTAAAAATCTAATTGCAAGGCATCCCTGCCATTCCTCCAACTTTTTAACTGTAAAGACTGAAGCAGGTAAGATCAAAAACTCACAAAAGTGGCTAATGCTGATGAGTAAGCCATGGATATATGAAGGCAGCTAAGAATTTGATGTCTTCAAAAAGTAGTTTGTCTTAGAGTAGTGAAAATAGTAAAATCAATCAGTTGATTGCTTGATCAATCATTCCATCTCTCTTGGAGCATGTACCTCACCAGGTGGTTGTAAAGAGTAGATGAAATGAAGTATATAAAACACCAAATCTTGTGTTTGTTCTATCTGGAAAGTGTCCTTTAAAGCGTTGCCCCAGAGTGAGTTGTGTGGCGATCGATCAGTTGGCCTCTGTCTGCTTAGGTTGAAGTGATGCAATGAACAACTTCTATCCCCAAACCAAAGAAAGTGGAGCTCTGGTGTCACTTCTTCTTCTTTAAAGACCATAGTCCCATCAGGAGGGCCCAACCTTGAAGACCTTATCTAAGTCTAAAGGCTCTTAAAGGCTTCACCTCCGAATAAGTCCAAAGTCTAAAGGCTCCTAAAGGCTCCACCTCTTAATACTATCATATTGGGAGTCAGGGCTTCAGCCTCTGAATTTTGAGGCCATAAACATTCAGTTCATGCCAGGGGTTAGGAGAGCATATCCTTAAAGCCTATAAATCGTGACAGGTCTGCAGAGGTGAACTTCCAGAATAGTAGGACCAGGATATCCATGTATACCATTTCATCATTTGAGAGCTTGACTATGCGATAAAAAGCAGTCTTGATACAAGAGTCGGTCATTTGGGACCTGTTATCACAGTGCACTCTAGTGAAAAAGCGATTAGATAAGACTCAGATTCCTGTTCAGCCCTAACTGTTGTCTGTCTGTGGACACAACTGTTCAGTCGTCTAAAGCTAGGTTTCCTTATCTGAAAGAGAGAAATCATAAAAGCTTTGGTGAACTCAGGGGAAGGTTACAAGAACAAAAGTGTATAATGTATACGAGTGTATGAAAGTGGTGCCAAATGATGGGCAAATGGAAGGAATTATTATCATCTGTATTAATTTCCTATGCCTGCTTAAACAAATTACCACAAACTTGCTAGCTTAAAACAATACAAATTTAAGGGTGCCTGGGTGGCTCAGAGGGTTAAGCCTCTGCCTTCTGCGCAGGTCATGATCTCAGGGTCTGGGGAGCGAGCCCCACATCAGGGTCTGGGGAGCAAGCCCACATCAGGCTCTCTGCTCAGCAGGGAGCCTGCTTCCCCCTCCCTCTCTGCCTATCTCTCTGTCTGCTTGTGATCTCTCTCTCTCTCTGTCAAATAAATAAATAAAATCTTAAAAAAAACAACACAAAAAAACCCAGTACAAATTTATTATCGTGATTCTGGAGGTCAGAAATCCATAATGAGACTTATAGGGCTAAACTTAAGGTGTACGTAGGGCTATGTTCCTTTGGGAGGCTCTAGGGAAGAAGCCATTTCTTGCCCTTTCCCAAGTTGAGAGGGGCTGCCCATATTCCTTGGCTTGTAGCCCTGTGTCACTCTAAAGTCTGCTGTTGTCATCTTGCCTTCTCTGATTCTTTTACTCCTTCCTCCCCCTCATCATTTTTTATTGTGGTGGAAAACACACAACATAAAATTAACCATCTTAAACATTTTTAATTTTACAGTACAGTAGTGTTATCTATGTGCACATTTGTTTTGCATCAGAGCTCTAGAGCATTTTCATCTTGCAACACTGAAATATGCACATTGAATAACAACTCCTTTTTCCTGTTGCCCAGTCTCAATCTTATGAGGACCCTTGTCCTTATATTGGGCCCACCTAGATAATCTAGGTAATCTCCTTACCTCAAAATCCTTACTTATATCTGTAACTTCCAGGTTCCAAAAATTAGGATGTGGATGTCTTTGGGAAGCAATTATTCTGTCTACCACGTTATTTGATATTTGTTCAGATAGTTAGTATAAGCAACTTAGAAAAGGAATAAAAAATGACCAGAAATGCTCAAGGGAGTGAATTTATTCTGTATAACTGTATTTTCTTTTCTCCAATGAAATTGTATTTTGGAAAAGTGGAATTAGATACATTAATGGATGGTAGAGTCATATGGATCAATAAGAATATAATTTAGAGTTTCTTTCAATTGTCATTAAAAACAAAATGGTTTGTCTTAACTTTTAAAAAGTTCCCTAAAAAGTGCCTGAAGATAAATGATTTTATGTATGTTCTATAGGCTACGGCACATGTTTCTTAATGATATGGAGTTATGAAGAAATAGTGAGGTTCGTCTCCTTTTGAATGCTAATTCCACCTTTTCCCCCCTGTCTTTTATGTTAACAAGCCATATGTTCAGGTCTGTGACTAAGAGACCAGTCTTAAACAAGTCTTCAGGAGAGAAGTCTTCTGTGAGTTTACAGGGGTTAGAGAAACAAGGTCCATTTTGACTTCTTGAATTTTAGAGCTAGAAGGGTTAACTATGTAATTTTAGGTGCTTCTAATATTGTCTCCCAGACTTGCTGAGTGATAAGACAGCCTACCAGATACACAATTTAATCTGAAAATCTAAGAGAGTGTTGCAAAATCTCCTCCAATGAGAACAGAGAAAGTAGAATAGCAGTTTCCTCTTTTGGGGTGTAGTCATAAGCACGTTCAGTATATGTTCCTTGAGGACATAGACATTTTGGCTGACCTTGGTACTCCCCCGGGGACTTTATCAGGAAGCATAGTGTCATGCATCATGCTTGAGAACAGAGGATGAGTGATCCATGCTGAACTTTCAGAATGTCCCCTAAAGATTAAATTTATTGGGAACTAGCAGGAAAAGGTGAAATAAGTCTAGAGAAGGGGACTTCCCAGTGTTTTGGTTTGGCTTCACATTTGGACTAAATTGAAAGAAGGCAGGCTTAAAATTCTAATGCCTCCAAAATGAAAAAGGCAAAAATTAAGCATGGTGGGAGGTAGGATGATCCCCCATTGTTGGATTCTCCAGAAGGTACCTCACTGATTAGTTTTTATATGGGCAGTACATGAAGCTCTTCAATTGCCGGACCCAGATTTGAGTGCAGAAGACCATGATCGCCATTGGAAATCTGATCTCTCCATTCTAAATCTGCCCCTCCCATGTCCCTTGTGACTCCTGTACTCATGTCTATCCTTCTGAGTATAACCCTGTGACCCACTGTGTCTTTGATCACCATTTATCTGCTAACTAGGTTTCCAACCGGGACTGTCATATGGAGGTATTATATCATATTATACTTCATAATATAATTTCTCCTGCCATTATGCTACAGATTTATAATTGCCCTTTAAAATTTGTTGCATATGTGATTTCCTTCAGAAAGGCTTTCCTAAAGCCCAGTATGATGTAAGTCATAATCTCTATTCATAAGGAGTGTGATTTATCACTTTCTATATATAGCCAGTACATAACATAGGGTCCAGCACATAATAGGTGCTTAATAAATATGTAAGTGAAGGAATGGATAAATGAATGCATAAGAGCTCTTCCAGCCGGAGGCTGTGTTGCTAAAACATAACTGTACAACTCTTTAGAATCATGCCTGTTGTCAGAAGATGAAACTTTATGAAAACAGAGAAACATCACTGCTCATATTTGATTCCCTCATAATTATACCCGATTTAGAGAAGCCACAGATACACATGTTGACAGTTAAAAACTTATCTTAAAGACTATACCATCTGCATTTTGAGAGCAATAGTCAAGTGAGATGTTGATTTTGAGAAATGTTACCACCTATTAATTCTATCAGTGACTATCCTGAATTGGATCTTTGTGTGTCTGGTGTTATGCTAAGTGCACTTGTACAGAATTTAATTCATAGAACCATTTGCTTTCATATGCAGAAAAGAGATAGGAGTAGAGAAGAGAAGGGCTTATTCTGTATTTTAGAAGTAGCACATACCTTAGCTGAGGATCTACATTTGGCTGCTCCTACTCTAAAAGTGATGCTTTTAGCCATTATGAGGTCCTGCCAGATTGGGTCATCTGAAAAGTCTAAAATGCTGTGGTCATATTTTTCAATTATGATATGCAATTAGAATCTCTATAGCAATAATAGGAAAGAAAAAGCCCACTGTAATAAATATCTAATAGGATCATCCAGAAATTAAAGAAAATTCATATCATGTAGTTCTGTAAAATGTGAAGCCATCTTATTCTAAGGAAATGACTGGTTCAGTGTCAGAGAAGGGACTGTATCAGACTTCTCATAGCCTAGCATTTGCCTGTTGTCATGCCATTTCATACCACTCGCCAGGTTCACCATACTGGAGCTGTATTATATTCTTTGCTGATCTTTTTAAAAAAAATTTATTTAAATTAATTAATTAATTAATTTGACAGAGATCACAAGTAGAGAGGCAGGTGGGGGTGGGGGGAGCAGGCTCCCCACTGAGTGGAGAGCCCAATGTGTGGCTCAATCCCAGGACCCTGGGATCATGACCTGAGCTGAAGGCAGAGGCCTTAACCCACTGAGCCACCCAGGCGCCCCTCTTTCCTGATCTTTGAATTTATCAGATATTTCTGTCTCTGGGCCCTTGTACTTACTTCCCCCACTTTTTGGAACCCTTGTCTTATAGCTCTTTAAATATCTGGGTTACTGAATTTATGCATGGAGCATACTAAATAGGCAATAAATACTTTCTGAACAAAGGAAAGAAACAAGCAGATGAGTTGCTGGCCTATTTAGCATTGTTTTCATACTGATTTGTCTCTAGGTCTCTCTCTCCTTTACTGTACTTTGAGATATTATTGATGGCAAGCATGTGCTTAAAAGTGTTTTTTTTATATCCCCAGAAGAGGGAGAAGGGAAGTAAGCAAATGCTAATTATTTGATATACCATATTGTTATGTATAATTGCCCCTTCAATCCTCAAATCATCTCTTTGTAGTAATTTGTAGACATGAAATTTGAGACTCAGAGAAGTTAATGGTGTTGTCAAAATTGCTCAAATATAGAACCAGCCTTATATAACCTGAGTCTAGTGATGCCTGGGTGGCTCAGTCAGTTAAACATCTGACTCTTGATTACAGCTCAGGTCATGATCTCATAGTGGTATAGATATAGATGGTATAGATATAGATAGTGGTATAGATAGAGCCCCGCATGGGGCTGCAAGCTCAGCTTGAGTCTGCTTAAGATTCTCTCTCTCTCCCCCCTCTGCTTCTCCCCGCCGCTCACACTCACTCTCTCAACATAACTAAATTTAAAAAATATTAAAAAACAAAACAAAATCCAGGTTTACCTGATTCCAGAGGCCATCTTCTTTCCATGGCACCAGAGTGACCTGTATGGGTGAAATAATTAAAACACTTATTGTGAAAGGAAAGAGGTGAAGGAATAGGGGACTCACTTTAGGAATATGAAGAAAAATGTTTACATAGAGAGAACTGTTGGGTTTCCTCCATTTAGTGCATGCCCTTCCTTGTCCTGGGGTCATTGGATTAGCTATCTGGCTAATCTGTGTTGCTAGGCTATTGAGAGAAAAAGAGGCTGATGATATTTTAATAATAGCTTAATAGTAACAGACAAAGCAATGTTACAGCTTTTCTCCACTAATAAAGTTAGAGGAACAGGAATTAGGATATAGAAGCAGGAACATTGGCCAATGAGACATTTTGGAATAGAACTCAGGTATCATGGTTGATGCCTTAAAAAGGAAAATGGGAAACTGAGGATAGGGAACACTGAATGGAAACCTCTTCTGTCCCCATATGCCACTTTGGGCTAGAACATATGGAGAAATACCTCTGTCTTCTCACTGAGCACTGAATCATATCAAGTGTGTGATCTTTTTAAAAAAAATTTATTTATTTGAGAGAGCATGAGCAGGAGTAGGGAGCAGTGGGGGAGGGGCCGAGGGAGAGGAAGAAGCAGTTT
>RCUC01069364.1:0-12335 GCA_003697995.1 Taxidea taxus jeffersonii | reverse complement strand
CCAAAACTTGGATGAGCAGCCCAATGGCTCAGTAGCTGCATCTGTCTGTGTCAGTGCAATATTACCAACAACAGCCTTAATCCCACATGAGAAAACAGGGTTCTAGACTGGGGTCCTGAAGAGCCAGCTGCAAATCTGGCAAACAGGGAGGGGTGAGCACAGAACAAAAAACATCAGGGAAGGAAAGATGAGCCTATAGTGCAAAATCACAAAATATGCAGTGAAACTGAATATTAAAGAAGAAATCCTATAGAATCAATAATCAATAATGGGTGATTATTAAGGAAGAGGACAATAATGAAAATAATAGAATCATCCAAGGTTAACATTAAAATAGTTAAGTTCTGGAGGGGCATGCCAGCATCATGATTAGAGAAGGCATCCTTCACGTTTGTCCTCCATCACCAACAAAAATTCATCATTCATCACAGACAAAAGTACCTTCAGAAAGCTAAGGGATCCAACACCATATGCCAAGGGCCCTGGAAGGAGGTCTCACCCACCCATGCATCGGGTAAATAGGCAGACAGACCTTGGTCCTGCAGTGCTCCATGAACTGGCTCCAGCCCCTCCCAGCCACAATCTGGGATCCCCAGAAATTGCTTTCTAAGAGAATCATCCACAGATGAAAGAGCCTTTGGGGAAGCCCAGGTTTCAAGACGAGAAATTCCAGGATACTCCTGGAGCAAAAAATATGAGTTTGGGCAATAGGGAGTTATTGATCAAAGGGTACAAATCCCAGTTATAAGATGAATAAGTTCTGGGGATCTGATGTATAACATGCTGATTAGAATACGATATATATTACATACTGGAAAGTTGCTAAGGGACTAAATCTTAAATGTTCTCACCACAGAATAGAAATGATAACTTGGGCATGTACTGGTGATGCTACCTAATGCTACCGTGGTGATCGTAGTGCAACATACAAGCGTATGCTATCGACACAAGGCACACCTTAAACTCACACAATGGTATACACCAATGACATCTTGAAAAAGCTTGAAAAAAGTGAAAATCTAATTAAAAATATAACAAGAAGTTATGGGGAAGGGATACAAGCAATTACTTTTTAAAAAGTAATCTATAGGGGCTGGGTGGCTCAGTGGCTTAAGCGTCTGCCTTCAGATCAGGTCATGCTCCCAGGATCCTGGGATCGAGTCCCATGTTGGTTCCCTGCTTAGTGGAGAGCCTGCTTCTCCCTCTCCCTCTGTTGCTCCCCTTGCTTGTGCTCTCTCTCTCTCTCTCTCAAATAAATAAATAAGATCTTAAAAAAAAAGAAAGAAAGAAAGAAAGAAGAAAAAAGAAAAAGTAATCTTTTCACCTAACATGGGGCTCGAACTCACAACCCCCAGATCAACAGTCAGTCACATGCTCTACTGACTGAGCCAGCCAAGTGCCCCACAAGCAGTTATAAAAATGTATATTTTAAAAGTGTCTCCTAAAAATGTTGGAAATGAAAAATATCATCATTAAAATCTTTAAATCAGTAGATGATATAAACCCCAGACCAGATGTAACTAGCAAGAATTCACGAATTGGAGGATACGACTTAGAATTCCACAAAAATGTATCATAGAGAGATAAAAATATTTTTTTCATTAAACCCTAGTTTTAAACATGGAGAATAAGTTGATGGGCTCCAAAATATGTCTAATAGGAATGTTAAAAGTGTAGAATAATGCAAATGGCGGAGCAGAGATATTTAGAAAGATAATGACTGAGAGTTTTCCAGACGTGCTGAGAGAAGCACCAAATCCAGGTAGCATAAATGAAAATATATGCACGTCTAGGCTCATCCTAGTGAAAAGTAGACACATGAAGAAAAAAAAATCTTTAGGTTACCAGAAAGAAAATACAGATTACCCACAAAAGAATGACACTTAAATTCTTAGCTAACTCTCCACCCACAACCATTGATTCCAAAAGGCAATGAAGTGATGTAGCTTCACAGTGCTGAAGGAAGAGAATCCTAACCTGTAATTTCACATCTGGCTTAATGTGAAGGCAAATTAAAGGCACTTGCAAATACACAAAGATTAAAAGAATATACTGCTGGCAGACCCTTCTGGACACTTACAGAATTATAAAAAAGACATAATTCAGGAAGAAAGATAATTTCGGTGCTGGATCAGGCAGTCAAGAAACATTTACTGAATGTTTACTGTTCATACTGCAGATACATGATCCCTGCCCATCCAGAGTTCATGGTCTAGCTCTGTGGACAAAGCTGAGGAGCATCTCAGGTGGAAGGAACTGAGGGTACAAAGGTATTGAGGATGACAGCACAGAGGTGTCACAAGAGTAATGAAGTCAAATGACTCATGGTTTAAAGAGATGAAACTGAAAAGTTTGATGGAGTCCAGGATGTGCTTAATGAAGATCTATTAGGGCCTTTTAAGAGTAATTAAGTGGATGGGGCACCTGGGTGGCTCAGTGGGTTAAGCCTCTGCCTTCGGCTCAGGTCATGATCTCAGGGTCCTGGGATCAAGTCCCACATTGGGCTCTCTGCTCAGCGGGAAGCCTGCTTCCCGCCCCTCTCTGACTGCCGCTCTGCCTACTTGTGATCTCTGTCAAGTAAATAAATAAAATCTTAAAAAAAAAGTAAGTGGATTTGGGGGCATCTGGATGGCTGTCAGTTGAGTGTCTGACTCTTGATTTCACAGGGGCCATGACTCAGCATGGGGTCTGCTTGATATTATCTCCCTCTGCCTCTCTCTCCACTCATGCTCTCTTTCTCTTTCAAATAAATAAATAAATAAATAAATAAAATCTAAAAAAAAAAAAGAAGCTATTAAGTGGATTTGAATCCTGGTCATTTCCGTTTGATGTCAACAGTGTTAAGAAAGTGAATACAGAGTGTGGTAATCCCCAAACGTTCCTTCCAGGGATAATGAAGCCAAACACTCTATGGAGACACTGAGAAGGTGCTGGCCCTTTTCTGCATACCATTTCATGCATCTGAATTTCTCCCATCCAAGCTATTGACCATCTTTATCTTTTGATGCTGTGGGTCAGTAAAGGAGAGGGTGTGAACAGGATGAATTCCAAATGAAATAGCAATGAACTGAAATAAAAAAAAAATAAACCCCTGAACTTTAGCTAGTTTTGGTTTCTGAAAGAAGATGTGCACATGAATTTGTTTCCCTAGCTACCATGCATAAAAATAGAAGATGCAGTATTTGGTAATTTTATGGCTATTAGAATGATACAGTGTCATGGAAAGTTATTGCATTTTAAGACAGTATTCTCCTTCATGCACAGACTCTGGGGAGCAGAGGAAGATGGAGGACACATCGTCATATACAGAAATAGTCTGTGTGTTTATAGGTCATTTTAGAGAAGTTGTGTGTACACAGCAGGCAAAATGCTAGTCAGCAGTGGCTGTACGTATGCTCTCGGGAACTCGCTGACAACATAGCTCCTCTGAAGGCAAACACAATATAATGAATCTGACACTGGAGTTTCTTCATCCAAAAGCTCATGAAACTGGCTAGTTTGATTTTATGCTGTGGCAACACACACAGGTAGCAAACACACCAATACAATCACCAATACACGTTTTCAGGAACACACAGTCCTGTGGAAGGACAGGAAGGCCAAAGGGGTTTTCAATATTGTAAGTGGTTGGGAAAATGGAATGCTTCACTTTTGTCTGGTGAACCTACTGAGTTCTATGTCCTGAAAATTATAAATTCTGTCATTGGAGTTGAATGGGAAAAAATTTTAAGCGAAGGGAATTCTTTATGAAGTTTTCCTGGCAGGTAATCCAATCCAAACCTTGGAACCTGGATACACCCTAATTATAGTCACCAAAAAAGTGGATGGATATGCCAAACACTGTAATGGCCTTCTCCAGCTTCTTTGGCAATAGAAGCGCTTTCCTTGCACTCCCAAGGGACTTGAGTAGTTCACCAGACCCTCCAACTAGCCTTAGGCAATACCATAGTGAAATCTGAGATGACAGCCTGTCATTCTCAAAAACATCAACCATGCCTCCTCTCTGTTATCCCTCATTGGTCCAAATGCTCCAAGATTGATATATCAGAATATGTATCCACCTCCTTAACTCTTAAGTCAAACACATTAGGAGTGGGAGCCCATTTTTTTTTTTTTAAAGATTTTATTTATTTATTTGACAGAGAGAGACCACAAGCAGGCAGAGAGGCAGGCAGAGAGAGAGGAGGAAGCAGGCTCCATGCCAAGCAGAGACCCCGATGCGGGGCTCGATCCCAGGACCCTGAGATCATGACCTGAGCCGAAGGCAGAGGCTTTAACCCACTGAGCCACTCAGGCGCCCCAGAAGTGGGAGCCTATTTTTTATTGAGTCAAATCTCATCTTGATTAATGAAGAAAATTTTAGTAATAAGAAAACAAAGAAGTCTGTGGTACTGAGTGTAAAGTTTGACTTGCTTTTTTTCTCAAGAGGATAATCCCAAACCTAAAAGTTTTCTTTTTTTTCTTTTTTTACAATTTCATTTTGTATTTCTCCAAGTCAAAGCAAGCATAACAAGTCTTGAAAACAGTCCACTACCTGTCACTATACCTTACACATACTTCTTCTTCTAGCTAACTCAATATACTTAAAAATAAATGTGCATGTGTTAAAGAGTTAACAACGATCTCCTACATATTAGTGATTGGATTTATAATACTATACTTATAAAGCAAGACTTAAGTAAAATAATGAGGTCAAATATATGTTTTTCTGCAATTTGGCCTCTACCCAACTTTACACCATATCTGCCTTGAATGTTTGCCCACATTTCTTCCATAAACTTTAGCTCTGCTTCAAGGTCAGGCTTCTCTCTCCCATCTCCTTCTCTGAGTCCTTTTTTCAACTTTCCAGATGGTGGCATAACAAGGGGTGGGAATGGTGGGTCCCGGGGGAGAGTAGTATTTTGTCACCGACATAATTTAGAATTGCCAGCATACAGTGATAGAGAAGGTAGACTGATCTGGGGTTGGGTTGTTGTTGTTGTTGTTTTTTAAGATTTTATTTATTTATTTCACAGACAGAGATCACAAGTAGGCAGAGAGGCAGGCAGAGAGGGAGGGGAGAACAGGCTCCCTGCTGAGCAAAGAGCCGGACATGGGGCTCGATCCCAGGACTCTGGGATCATGACCCGAGCTGAAGGCAGAGGCTTTAACCCACTGAGCCACCCAGGCGCCCCTGGGGTTGGTTTTATTAGTATTTTTGGTTCTCCACAATAGTTTGTACCCAAGGTTGACTTCTCCCCACCTCCCCAGCCCCACACCAGTAGGCAGCCGCTCCAAATGAAAGTGATGTCTTCCTTCTTAATTCTTTCTTGTATACCACTTACTTGTAACTTATTATATTTTGTCTTATGTAGAGGGTTTTGTGTCCATATTTCTTCATAAGCTGCTTGAAATCAGGGACTATATCTCCCCACCTACATACCATGCTCAGCATGGTGACTGAAACAAAGAAGGCCATCAGTCCACCCTGGTTTAATTAATATGTCACCAGTGAATAGAGTTAAGAAAGCTGGGGCCCAGGGAGGTCAAGCACCTTATCCAAAGTCACAGACCATTATCAGTAGTGCCAGGATCAGAACCCTTGACTATCTGATTTAAGTAAAGCCATTAATTGTGCAGAAACTGCCCATTCATGCTACCAAATTAAACTCAGAGAAAGCTGATGATTTATTTCCCCTCAGCAATTACTAGTCCTCAAATAGCATCTGAGGTCAAGGGGATATATACATTCTCCAGACAAATGTGAAAAATCAAAAAGCTGGGCAAGAGTCCTAATTTTGATTATTTTTTGAGTGTGCTATGCCTTTCTATCTTTTGAGGAAGAATATAAGGAGAAAAAGCATTCACAGGTTTTTTTTTCAGCCTAATTGAAATATTCTCTACATCAAATATGTTCAATGTAGTAGAAACTGCAGATGTTATTGCTTTAATTTTATAACCCAATTATTCTTTTATTTCTAGTTGTCTTCAGGATAAATTAACTCTTATCAGCTATTCAAATAGGTAATTATCATAAAGCTAAATACCACACAACCTCATAATCCATGTCAATTTATAGACTAAACTGGAGTAAAATCATGCTCTGGAGTTACAGGAAAGGAACTCCAGATTTTTATTTCTCAACATTTTTTGCCAGAGTACTCAAATGGAATTTAACAAGGAGATGATTTCTTTTTGTGAAGAAAAGGGTCTAGAATTGGCTTTTTTTTATTGTAGTGGAATGAATGCTAAACTTGAGGCAAAAGATAATGAGTTTGGGTACAAGACCTGTAATTTATCAGCTATGCGACTCTGGCCAAATTATGTTATCCCTTTGAGTTTCAATTTCCTTCCCTCTAGCAGAAAGATTTGGGATATTTTATTCTAAGATCTTTCTGTCTATAAAATCCCATGACCTTATGCTTCTGATGATACTATAATACTCTGGCCAGGATGTCTCAGGACTCAACAGCTTACTGTTCTAATAGATAAGGTCAAGTCAGGTGGCCTTCAAGAATAAAACTGTACTCAAATGCATCACCTCAGGACGGCCAGAATTCGGGTGAAGTGAGTGAGAGACTCACACCAGTGCAAAATTTAAGGGTGTATCCCCCAATTTCAGTAATCAAGAGAAATATTATTTTAAACCAGTATTTTAAAAAGTCAGAGTTAATGGAAAATCCCCAATGAGCAAATAGCGATGTTTTTAACAAAGATCAATCCTCAGGGAGAGGAGGTGTGTATTAGTCAGGATAGGTTTATTTATGCTGAAGTTTCTTTAAAAAGCATATTTCTGGGGTGCCTGGGTGGCTCAGTTGTTTAAGCGTCTGCCTTCAGCTCAGGTCATGATCCCGGAGTCCTGGGATTGAGCCCCCATTAGGCTCCCTGCTCAGAGGGAGCCTGCTTCTCCCTTTGTCCCGCCTCCTCTCCCCCACTTGAGTATGTACTCTCTCTTGCTCTCTCTCTCTCAATATATAAGTAAATAAATCTATAAAATAAAATAAAAATAAAAAGCATAATTCCCTATATCTTAGAGGCTTAATGGAGAAAATGTCAACTTATTTCTCCTGTCACAACTCTGGTGAAGTTGTTCTTCTCCCCCACAGTCTCCCCATAGTCACACAGGCACTCATGGCAGGCAGGCAGTCAGCCCCTGCAATTGTCGCTGCAGAAAAAGAGAACCCCAGAGGGTCACTGCACGGGTCAGCGTAGGTTAAGTAATGCTGCAGTAACAAGTGACCCTGGAATCTCAATGACATATGGCAACAAAGATGGCTTTCTGGCTCATAGTACATGGTGGTTATGAATCAGCTACTATACATTTATTTTACCCCTGGTCGGAGGCTGAGGAAGCAGCCCTTATCTGGGATATGCTGCTCTTGAGACAAAGAGGAGGAAAGATAAAAGCCAAGAAAGTTAAGGGGGCTATAAAACTCCTGCTCAAAATGGCACACCTCACTCCAGCTCGTATTTCACTGGGGGAGGAAAGTTGCATAGTTTATCCAGTATCAATGAGGTGGAGAAGTTTAATCCTCCCCCAGAGGAAGGAAGAGCAAATGTTGTGACTGTAATGCTATGTTTCACAGTCCACCCTCTTTTCATGAATATTCACTTCTCCTCTTTCTACTTTACACACACAAAAACACTCTTCCTCTCCCTAAGGCAGTCAGCCTGAAAGACCCATTTAGTCATGGCATTGATCCATAAACCTATAGACTAAAGTTTTTTGCCCCACCCATATCTAAGAGAAAGGTAGAATAATGTTATTAACTACCTATTACTATATAAAATACTGCCCCCCCCCCAAATTGTCCCAAATGTAGGAGCTTAAAACAACCAAGATTTCCCTCAGTTTCTGTCAGTCAGGAATCCAGCAGTTGCTGAGTGGTTATGGCTCAGTATCCTTCATGAGGTTGCAACTGAGACGGGAGCTGGGGCTCTGGTTATATAAGGACTTGAGGGAGAATCTACTTCTAAACTCACTTGTGTGCTTGTGTGCAGGCCTCAGATAGCCATTACCAAGATCACTCCATGGTTGGTAGCAAGCCTTGTTTTCCGGCTACATGGGCCTGAGTCTTCTCCTGACATGGCTTCTCTCTTCTAAGGGCTTTCTCGTGACATGGCAGTTGGACTCAGAGCAAGAGAGAAAGACATAGAGAATCCAAGATGAGGTCATCCTCCCACTTAGAGTCCCTAGTAATCCTAGTCATCTCTAATCAAGCCATCCTAGCCATCTCCAGACATCTGAGCCTCTCCCACTGAGATCCCAAGCATTATAAAGCAGATAGTAATAGCCCCCGTCATGCCCTAAATGAATTCCAAACTCAAGTAATTATCAACATAATAAATTGGTGGTTCTTATATGCCTCTAGGTCTCAAAGTGGTTTGTAATACAACAATAAATGACCAGATCATAAATTGTTACTTGGAGTGGGGCGTTGCCATTAAAAAACAAAACAAAACAAACAAACAAACAAAAAGATACATGACATTGTCTTTCTACTGAGTTGTAGACAAGAACAGGAAGAGCCTCGAGGAGTCTTCATGAAAGCTTGGGGTTCAGTAAGGAACTTATTATCTGAGACTGCAGTAAGGATATGTATCCTTAACAGTGAAAAATTTGGCAGTGTGTTGCCTGAGGTAATGTGGAAAATAAGAATATACAGAAAATATACCAATTTGGCTAAGGAGATTCCCAGGAAGAATACTGATACTGCCAAATGCTTTTGTTAAGCTACATATACAGAGAAAGATGAACTGGGGGGGAAAAAAAAGAAAAGAAAAAAAAAAAGGAACTCTTCAGTTTTCAATTTCAATAAGAATTGAGAGGAAATATAAGGGAGCCAGAACCTGTAGTTTCAAAAAGAAAACCATTTTTCATTCCCAGACTCTCAAGGCACTAAAAAGGTCTCGATATCAGAGACAGCCTCAGGGCAAAGATCATCTCAAGGATGAGACTGAGATTTTTTTGTTGATATTTCAGAAAGATTTGTAGGTAGGCCTCATGGACTCTCTCAACTAGACAAAATGCTTCTAAGCATCTTAGGAGAGTTGTCTCATAGCACGGAAACTCTAAAATGAAGCCAGAGAAAGCCTGTCATGAAAACATCTGTGAGTGTTGTTTTTTGTCTAATGGGGGTAAAGCTGAATAAGATTTACAAGAAATTCACATAATATTTAAGAGAATTAAATTGGTACAAGCACTGGAGGCTCATAAAAGGGACAGAAACAGCATAAAATCGTGGGTCTCCAACTTTCTATGGAAAGAAGACTGAGAAGGGTAATCCGTTGCAAAAGTGATCTATTATTTCTTATGTAATGAAAGGGTCTGAGAGCATGTGACCAAAAGCCACGGGAAATCATTCTTGGGGAGTAAAACCGATCCTACTCAAGGAGCCAGCAACACGTTTCTGGCTAGATTTCAGAATTGCTACAGATTAGCAACTGATGTGTGTTTCCCATGTCCCCTCCTTTAATGTCTGCTGTGGTTGTCCTATTTTGTTATGTCTTTCTCTTTCATGTTGGGTGTATTTGGGAGATAGCTTAGCTCTTTAAACCGTGGGTCTTCAGAGCAAGAGGATCTGTATTCAACGGACTGCATCACATCTAAATATCCTCATCCATACCAGGACTTGATCTAGATGATAATGCCCTAGAACTTGAATGAGTGCCATGACGGGGTAAGACATGGATGGTCATGGATGGAAAAAAATGAGTGTTTTACATGTGAGAGGAATGTATCTATGGCCCAAGAGCGGATTGTGACAGATGAAAGATGGCCAGAAATTCTTTGACACCCCCCACCATTCCCCCTTTCTACTGAATTTGAACTAGCCTGTGAATTCTTTGATCACTAGAGTTCAATAGACGTGATACCGTACCAGTTCAGATCCTAGCCTTAAGAGGACTGTTAGCTTCTATCTGGTCTCCTGCAATTATGGCTGAGTTATGCTCTGCTATGCAAATGATGTAAAAATCTGTGATTTGTTCCTCTCTTTTTTTTAAAGATTTTATTATTTATTTATTTGACAGAGAAAGTGAGTGAGCACAAGCAGGGGGAGCAGCAGGAGAGGGAGAAGCAGACTCCCCACTGAGAAGGGAGCCCGAGGTGGGGCTGGATCCCAGGACCCCAGGATCATGACCTGAGCTGAAGGTAGGTGCTTAAAGGACTGAGTCCCCAGGTGCCCCTCTTATTCTTACTTCAAGTTAACTGTGAGTCAACTGAAATTGTGACCCACATCTTCTTCGTTACAGGTCACAGGATGAATAAAGTGCCTCTGTCTGGACCATACTAGTTTCATGGCAGAAGTGAACAATAAAATGAAGTAACCATATATTGGCTCTTGGAGCTTCTCCCTGGACATGTCGGACCTCATAGATGCTCACAGCCTATTGAATGACACCTGCCACGTGGCTCAAACCTAACTGCAAGGAAGCTTGGAAATGGGAAGGAGTTCATAAGTATTTGGTAAGTAGTAAGTGTTTTCATCATAGAGGGAATATCATCAAACTCATAGAAACTCCTCTTTCTCCGAGGGCTGTTTAAATGATCAGCGGTGTTTCGCATCTTAAGTGAGGATATCCAATACAAGGTTACACCAAACCCCTGTCTTTCTGAAGCATGGGATCCTAGTAGGATTTTAATTTTATTTTGAGAAATTAAAAAATATGACCAGAGCTGCACTCTGAATATCATAGAGTAATTTAAACTGCTTAAGCTAGTATTTTCCATGGAAATCTTGGAGAGAAAAATTAAATGGTTGTGCTTAAAGAAAAATCTTTCCTGGAAGTCCCCCAGAAGTGCTTGTTAAAAAACCATTCTGGCAACATCTGGGACTGAATTTGAGAAGTCTCAGATTGGAAGCAGGGAGACTAGTTAGGAGGCTCTTGAAGGAATGTAGGCCAAAAATAACGAGTTCTTGGCCAAGGTGAAGAAGTTGGAGGTGGAATGAGGGGATATATTGCGAAGATATCACAGAGATAGAAAGAAAGAACTTGAGGAACAAATGTTTGTGGGTGGAAAATCCAAAAAGTAGGAAACGAGGGTGTATCAAATATTTTTAAAATAAAAAATTAAAGTCCCAGAATAAAATATGGGTGAAAGTTATTGCTTTCCTTTTTATAAATAGGAAATTTGGAGAATACTAAATATAGAAACATTTGGCCATGGAAGTTTTAAAAGTGTCTGCAGTCTTCCAATATATATGTATACAAGGTCAAAAATAAAACAAAAACAAAGTGCAAAGTGGGGAAAAAATGTTGCCACACAGATAATAGGGAGTAAATGTCATAATATGTAAAGATTGCTTATTTTTTTTTTGATAAAGATTGCTTGTAAATTGCTTATAAATCAATGTTAAAATATGAACTCTGAAATCAAAAGTGGTCAAAAGTCATGAAGACCCAACTCTCAAAATAAGAAATAAACCCAGGATGTTCGTTTTCACTGGCAATCAAATAAATTCAAAGTTTAAAATGTGCCACAAACTTTTACCACCACATTACAAATATTGCAAATATTTACAAAATCTAATGTTACTAATAATGTTGGGGAAACAACAGCTCCCAACCACTGTTGATGAAAGTATCAATAAATATAATTTTCCTGAAGGGAAGTATGAGAATATGTAAACAATTTTAAATGAAAATATCTTTGGACTCAGCAATCTGCCTTAAAGAATTTATGGGAAAAAGATAATTAGTGCAAGTATTTTTTAGAAGTATGTTCAAAAATAAATAAAAGTATGTTCAAGGTTGTTCATTATGGGAATTAATCTACTGGAAATCTTAATACGCACTAGTAAGGAGAACTTGTTAAATAAATCGTAGTATGTTCAACAAAAATGAAATGCAGCTCTTTTCAATTTGTATTTATTGACCTAGGAAACTGGCTAAGTCATACTGTTTAACAAAAAACAAAACTACAGTGTTGAATGGTCTGATCATAAATACACAACTTTAGGTTTCCGGTCAAACAAGCTTATTCAAAAAGGGGAGATTTCGGGGCACCTGGGTGGCTCAGTGGGTTAAGCCTCTGCCTTTGGCTCAGGTCTCGATCTTAGGGTCCTGGGATCAAGCCCTGCATCGGCCTCTCTGCTCAGCAGGGAGCCTGCTTCCTCCTCTCTCTCTCTCCCTCTCTGCCTGCCTCTCTGCCTACTTGTGATCTCTGTCAAATAAATAAATAAAATCTTTAAAAAGGGCGGGGGGGAGATTTCCGTGAAGATACTAGGGTATCTCATAGCCTCTAAGAACAGAATTGTGACCAGGGCCAGCAACACCTATTGTCCTAACTCTTTCTCAGCCTCTCTTCTCTCCTTCTCTCTATACAGGTGCCATTCCTTTTTTTTTTTTTTTTT